>BQNB010077510.1:0-30821 GCA_026074375.1 Tanacetum coccineum | reverse complement strand
AACAATGTATAAGCAGGGTTGTCTACTCTCTCTTCGCGTAGTGTTGACTCGCTAGGTATATGGTTCACAATCGCGATGGGTTTTGTGTTATTTGTAGGATTATATGTTTTTATATGTGTTTATGTGGGATATGTGAGATTGGGTTATCTAATCTATTGGCTGTGATCGTCTCTTAGCGATAGGATTTATGTTGGATTTTGTGGTGTTCATTTCGGTTACTTTTTGTGACAATGGAAATGATTTTGTGGTTTAAGCGTTTTAGTGATTTATCGTGTAAGTATTACTACGTATACGTATTTATGTGTTAGTTAGTATTAGGATGAGATTAGGTTTAGTTAGTAAGGTTAGAAAGAAATGGAAATTTCTTATTTTTGAAATTGTTAGGTTGTAATAAAATGAAAAGTTAATTGTTTTTTAAAAGGTCTAGTAAATTTGCGTTTACGCAAAAAAAGGTATGCGGCAAATAAGCTTAGGTTTTGTTGAAACTTAAGATAATGCAACATAAATAAGAATTAATAAATTGAATAATACTATATACTATATATATTATGTTATATATTTATATATATATATATATATATATATATATATTTATATATACATATTCGGCCGGGTATGGGCTTTAGGGGGAAAAAGAAAACAATTTTGACTTAAACTTGGACTCTAATCTAATAAATACTAAACCTTATTATCCCTAAATCACTTTTATTCTTCCCCAAACCAACTAATCGGCTGAATCAAGAAACCAAGAAGAAGAAAAAAAAATATTTTTCAAGCTAGGTGATTTTGTGTTCAAGATTTGAAGATTTAAGGTATATACTATAATCCTTTGAAGTTAATTATCATTAAAAAATGGTAATAATTATTTGTTGGAATTAGGGTTTTATAAAATATGTAATTAATGATGTTTATTCATATTGTAATGATTTAGGGTTTAATTAATGATCATTGGGTGATTCGTTAGGGTTTGAGCCTCGCGGTTAAAACACATGATTTAGAATTAGGCAGGAATTTAGGGCAGTGTTGTTCGGCTGTATCTCAATGATTGTTCTAACAGCTTTTTGGAACAGTTTCTAGTGTCTAGATGTAGCTCGTAGAGAGTATAGTTTTCTAGGAAAATCGGCTCGAAGGTTTTTGAGATCGAAAAAGTCAGTCAAAGTTTGGTTGCTAGTTAAGTTGTCAAAGTAGTAAATACGGGTCAGATTTAGGTCAGATTACGAGGTATAAAACCCCCACTTAAAATTCGAATTTAGCTATCACCTTTACAGAAGTCAAGTTCTATGTGTCTATTAAACTTATATAAATATTTAGCCTCTGATTTGTTGTCTAAGTATGTTTTTTATGGTCATACTTTTTAGTGTGCAATCAGATCCGAATTGGGACTGTTTTGAAGTTTGATTTTTTTAGGAGTACTTCTGCATGTAAATGGCTCTTGGGAATCCTAAGGTAGTTAATATACTCATAAATGAACATAGGTGATTTTTTGTATGAATTATGGAGGTCAGTAAGTAGAGGTTTTGAGTACGTTAAGTCGCGTCAAAATTCTGCGTTTTCAGGTAAATTGTAAGACTTTGAAATAATGTGTAAACGAATTGGTTAATGTCGGGCATGGTGTTGGGGTGACCCATGAGGGTAACTAAACACCTTAGACATCCATCATATGATTGTTACATGTGCATTAAGCTTTTGGCTTAGTAGCGTGTAACACGAGTTATTTTATTGTATAGATTTGTGCTAGTTGTTTGTGAAGCTTATTGTTGGAATCTTTTGGAAAGCTAAGCAAAGGTGAGTTTCATAGCCCCTTTTTCTCATGTTATTTTAGGGTGAGAATGATGCTTGTCTTGTCTTGTATGTCTTGTCTTGTTTTGTTTTGCTTGTCTTGTCTTGTCTTGTTGATGTTGTTATGTTGTGAGATTTGGAGCGGAGGTAACGTTCCTACCCAGGGTTATGAGATGTGACTTCGCCTACTTTATGGTAGAATCCTGGAGGTTATCACTCCTTGTGATATTGTGAACTTCGGCTACCAAGAGTTTGGAATTATGTTTGTATCTTTCTATGACTATTAGTGGAGCGGCGAGGTTACAGCCCGACTCATTGTTTTGGTGTGCTTGTGGATCGTGGGCACGTTCCGTCCCGTTGTTGTTACTTGTTGTCATGAATTATTTTGGTAATTGCAGCAGCTAATTAAAAGTTTATTTTGTATTTTTTTTGTTTGTCGTAAACCTATGATTCTCGCTCAACTTTATGTTGACGTTTTAAGCATATTTTCGAGGTGAGCTTATGGTGCTAAGTTAGAGCGATTGGATAGAAGAGGGGACCGTAGGATTGCTTGGAGTTTTATTTAATTTACGTTATGTTTTGAATAATTGCCATTTGGAATGAAATTGTCTTGGATTATGTTTTGTCTGTCATTTATTGACGAGAATTTTACTTATTAATAAAAGGACCAAAATTAGGTTTTGGGTATTTTGTTTTGTAATCTTTGTGTCTTTGTTTACTTTCTGTTTTCAATTTTAGTATCTATATATTAGACTCCATGTGTTCGTGATGATATCCATTCTTGTTTACGCCTCGCGTTTCTGCCTTGGCGGGGTGGGACAGTACTGCTGCTGCAAATTTAGTCATAGAGAACTAGGTGGTTGAGCCTAGACTATAGCTTAAGGGTCCCTCATATAGTTGCATTTTAGGGCATAAGTGTTTGTGTACGTATATACCGTATGTTCCCGCTACCTAAAAGCTTTGAAATTTTTTTCTATTTTGAATTACTACTATATAATATGAAATATATACTTTTTCATTATGGGGATCTAATAGTATATACCCCTTTGTTATTGTTTTAGTCATGTCTTCCCCTACCCCTAGGAGATATCGTTGGGAGATTGTTTACCTCATTGGACCCGCGGAGTTGGGTGACTTTTGAGAGAGAAAAGTCAAACCCAAGCGAGGCCCAACATAAGTTTATTTCATTTTCTACCTCGATGCGTTGCTATAATCGAGGATTGCTTTTATATTTTGGGTCACGATGTGACTTCTGTTTTGTTTGGTCGATTGGGATTTTATGGTTCGTTAGATGGATTATCATGTTTGAGTTATATTTGGATTATTATTAAGTGCTATGTGGTAGATGTGTGTTATCATTGAGATGTGTGGTCTTGGAAGTAAGTACACGTGTGAAAAAGGTGCAATTATAATTATGGTCGCGAACATAATTATAAAGGCAACCACCACACGTGGACTTGTGACTTTGATTGCATTGATCATTGTTGCTTGTATGTATTATGTAAGGATGTAAGTCTGGATAGTTGTGTAGATGGTAGTGTAGATGTGATGTGAGATCCTATGAGGATGGTTGTGTGGTTAGAGAATTCCTCTCTTAACCGATCGGGCGATTATATTAGGTTGGGTTGCGTAAGATGGTAAGGTTCTCTTTATCTAATCGTTTGTGGATACATCGAATACCTGTTGGTATTGTCGTCGCGATTCTTAAGTTGGTTTGTTAGCTCGTTGTTCGTTGAGATTTCTAACCCTCATGTTGGTATTCTAGGGTGTTATCATAGAACTGGTGTTCTAAGTTCTCCGTTCGGCGTTTTGATTGTTTTCCTTTGTCTAATAAGGTGAAGATACGTTTTGGGTTTTGGTTCTAAGGGTACAGTTGGTATAGATGTGTCCTTATGGTTGTTTGGTTTGTAAGAGTTTCTGGTCGTGTTCGTTTTCAAGTAAATTAATATTATGGTATTGGTATTTCTTAGGTATTTTGGAGTCTATTTTGCATCATGATGTTTTTTTTTGATGTGAGTTCATAAATTCCATTTGAAAGTAGTTTGTTGTAGTTGATTACCAGATTGTTTAGGTGTTAAAAATACTTCTTTTAAAAATTATATATATAAATATAAGTGCCAACTCGTTTTTTGTTCAAATAATTTTGATTTTTATTTTATGAATCAACCATATTTAAATAAGTTTCATGAAAATTATTATATTTACAATTTATTTTTTTACAACTTAAATATTATTTGCATTATTAACTAACGGTGAATTCTATTGTTTTTAAATGAGTTGGTATAAGGTTATGAGAGAAAGTTTCATTGGGTATAAATCTGTTTTGTAAAAGTTCATTCTATATCTTTTAATTAATGGGTCGTGGTACGCCCGGTATTATTCGTTGGGGGTGTTTCTAGCAATCGTTGATGCGTTTGTTAGGTCGGAGGTTCGTTCTTCTTGTTGACGTTTACATTCGGTTGATTTTTTTTTCTTTTTGGAATCGTGTGATTTTTTGTCGTTCAATACCCATTGGTTCTATGTGAAGTTTGAAATTTCCTTCATGGCGTGTTGCTAGCAGTCTGGTGGTTAGGTACGCTATCTTCTGGTTGGTGCGATTGATGGTAGTGAAGAGAATGAATTTATTCGCGATCCCAAGTTAGGTACTTGAGAGTTCTCGTTTTTACTTTTGATTTATACATCTTAGTTATGACGAGTGTTGAGTAGTCGTCAGAGGAGAATTGGTTGTTGAGACATAGGTGAAGGAAAATGGTATGTGTAGGGATTACCGATTAACACCTTCACTTCCATATATCGTCACGAATCGAATCAAGAAAGAAGATGGAGATGTCTAGTGAGAGATATAGTGAGAGAATAGACTAGAAAAAAATGTAAAAGTTTAATATGAAATCTCTAACTTTTCACAGAGGAAAAGGTTCATATACCCCCGTCACATTAAAGGTTCCACGCGGGATATTTAACTAGGATCCGGGCTCAGGTTTTGCTTGGGATTAAACCCGAAACATATACAATATTAGATTAACTATCGAGCCCGATTCCCGATATTATACTATTACAACATTAACTAATTAAATGACCGAGACTCGTACACGTAATGAACGAACTTCCTGTTCGGCTCAATATTTTGAGGCTAACAATCTCCCCCGAAGTGAGTTCATTGATGACACTTCTTTATGAGATCAGTGAGATTACTTTTGTCGTTAAGCTCATGTGTCTTGGTACTTTTTTCTATTGTTTCTTTGTTGTAGGCTTGTTCCTTCATGCTTTGCGATCTTGACTTTGATCCTTTGTCTCTGTCTTTATCGTCTATGCCATCTTGCGATCTTGTGTCTTTTACCAACATTCTCATACTTTTGCATTATCTTGAAAGCTTCAAATCAGAGTTAGCGGAAGTCTTTGTCTTTAAATCTTGAGCTTTCATGATAGTTTGTCTTTGTAGAATGAGCATGAATATGTGGTAATGAATCGACTTTGGTTGATTGGGATACTGTCACCACCGTTTTAACCTGCAGGTTTACGTTAGTGATAATCGAGAAAATTGATTTGAAAATCAATCGACATATTACTTGTAAAAGCGTTTTTGTAACACATCGGAAGTTTTAGCTTTTATCAAAATTCATCAACCGTCAATTATATTTACTGGACCAAATGATATCAGTTGTCACATGTTTGATTCATATAGAATCTCGCAAGTCCAACCTTCGAGAGCTGTTTGAGGTGACTCAAGCCAGGATTTCATCTTCATTGTGAATACTAAAAAGTAATTCACTCTGATGTTCTGAAATAATAACAAGGTTTTTGCGTAGGACTCTCGTTAACAGTTGTGAACCTTGATGATGTTCCAAACAAGTGTTTGTAATGGATGTGATCTGACGTGATTTGATTGATCTCTTGGATCTGACTCGTTAGTTGCTTTTGGTTTTAGTACTCGGAGGCTTGAGCAGATTCTGCCAACTACATATCAAGATCTCGAATGAGATGTCAATAGATAACGTGGTATCTCCGTGACAAATGAGACCAAGTTTCTTTTAAGTGAAAATCGAATTGGATGGGAAGGGTGTGCATTGCATCATGGGTCTATGATGTCGTACTTCCTATTTCAAATAAACATGTGATTCTGACAGCATAATGTATTGACCCGTTCTACCTTAATAAGTTGTGTGGAGCGGATTCTCTTGTTTACACCACTTTATCCATACATTCTGTTTCATTCTTCTAGCATCAATGCTTACGGAACGTTCATTTACTAACACCCTTGTTATGGATTGTTCCTCAGTGTTAGCTCAATCTTAGTCGCATTATTCCCATACTACATGCATCTCTAATCATACCTAAGGACTACTTATTTTCTAACTTTGCGATTATCCTTGGGTAGGATCCTCCAGTTTATGGTTGATCATAGGATTGATTCCATAAACTAACCACCTTCATGACTTAAAGAATACGTCGTGAAATTAGTTGTTAGTTGGGTTTAAGATCAAACCTTAAAACATTTTCTACTGTTCAGCAATTGAGTCGAATAGATTCATTTTTAAATACATTTTCTTCCCTTATTTTAAATAATATACACTTTAGTATTTTGAAATACCTTGAGTGATTAAATATGTAGCTTGAAAATTCTGTGGGAGAAAATATTATCAGCATGAATGGTTTGGAACATTTTGATAATGTTTTGAATACATAAGAATTGTCGTGTTGATGTATCCAAGAACAGCTAAAACCTTGTTTTTCAAAAAAATCCCCTTCGAAATACTCCCATCTAATATAGGGACCAATTTGAATATTGTTTCTTTTTGAACACATTATGGGGATGGAGTGTTGAACACAATAATTTGAAAGATTATGAGATTGTCATCGAGACATTCTTGATAATAATTGTGTTCAACTTTTTGAAAATCACCAAATGTTTAGAGGACTTCTCTTCTATAAAGCTAAGGGTATGAGCAATGATACGTCAACACTCTTCCTTTGTCTTGAGCTAAAAACATTGAATGTCTTGTAAGAAACAGATCAAGACCGGAGAAACAGTTAATTTTCTCGTTGTGAGGATAAGTAAATAACCTTCCTTTATTTGTAGTCGGGTTTTGTATATTATATTTGCACATAAGCATCTAGATAAATTAGAAATGACATGTTTAGAATAACTATTTGCAAAACTCTCGCTCGAACTTTCATTTACACACCAGTGGTACAAATGTTTATCGACATTTATAAGCACGTAAATGTTATCGATTCCAAGAGACATGTCGAGAAGATTCTTTTTGGAAATTTTCTATTTTTTTGATTTTGTATTTCATATATATATACCTATTGTCCTCAGCATTGCTATGTGAAGGTGGAATAGTAATTTCAATTTGTCGTGATGCCCACCCCTTAGAACCTTCCTAACCCTATCTGTTTGTTTTGCTTAAGGAACAACTTTTGGAACCAGCTTTGAACTTGACTGTTCATTGCTGTGGTCTTGAATTCCGAGTTCTGAACGGTTATGATCAGAAGTCATTTGATGAAGAACGAGGCTTGAACTGCGTTGTTCAAGTCAATTCTGAACATTGAGGAAACGGAGGACTGAAGTTGTTTATTTTTCAGAGCAGACACCATTTGTCGTTGTGGTGCGAGGTCTGAACTGTTGTGATCAGACATCATTTGATGAAGAACGAGGCTTGAACTGCGTTGTTCAAACGTCATTTAATGTAGCTCATCTTTTATGAAACCATTCTTTTTTTCCCCATTTGTTTGTTTTTTTTTTTTTTTTTTTCTTTTATTTTTGTTTTTTTCCTTTTTTTTGTTTTATTCTTTTCATTTCTTTTTTTTTTTTATTTTTTTTTTTTTGATTTTTTTTTTTTTTGGCACTGGTTTCTTAGTTATCAACATTGTCAGCAACCTACACTCTAGATTTTCTTGCTTTGCATTGTATAGTGCATCTGCATTTAAGTTAATTCTTTGTTGCTTTTGACCATTAAATGATTTACCTGCACTTAAACCCAGAGTTTGTTTGCATGCATGAATATGAGGGATATCTACTATTGAACCATGCGTGGGTTCACTGTCAACCTTGCCCGTGCAAGAGTTGAATAACTTTCCTGTGGGAACCCACCTAAGACGAACATTACTAAAGATTCTACCCGTTGGTTTCCATTTAAGACTAGGTCTAGAAGGTGATCCCGATTAACACTTCACTTCATATATCATACACGAATCGAATCAAGAAAGAAGATGAGAGATTTCTAGAGAGAGAAACTAGTGAGAGAATAGAGAGAGAATAGAAAGAAATGTAAAAGTTTATATATGATATTCTCTAACCTTTTCACAAGAGGAAAAGGTTTATATACCCCATCACATTAAAGGTAAGCGCGGGATATTTAACTAGGATCCGGGCTCGGGTTTTGCTTGGGATTAAACCCGAAACATATACAATATTAGATTAACTATCGAGCCCTGATTCCGATATTATTACTATTACAACATAATTAATTAAATGACGAGAAATCGTACACGTATGAACGAACTTCCCTTCCTTTCCATGTTTGGCTCTATATTTTAAGAGTATACGTATGCACGAGAAGGTAGTTAAAATGCCTTGGTAATTTGGAGAGTGCTTAAGGTTCGTGGAGAAAACGAACTAAAGAGGATACGAGGTCTCATAGGAGTACCAAGGAAGATGAGTTGAGATTATGTGATATCTTTGTAGTATGTGAGCCCTCTAAAGTGTTCCTAAGGAATTAGTAGGTTTTACCCCTCGTCGTAGAATAGGATTTCGTATGGAATTAGTACAAGGAGCGACGCCGATTTGCGAAGGCTTGTGTCGTTTGACGTCTTTAGTAAGGCAAGAGGTGTGGAATGATTGCAGGAGTTGCAAGGTGAGGGTTTGTTCGAATGGTAACTTGTGGTGGGAAGCATATGTATTGCTTGGTAGGAAGAAAGGTGGGTAGTTTGGAATGTGCATAGATTATCTCGAGAAGAGTGAGATAGAAAATTCGTATGTGATGTCACCAATGGATGGTGCACGGGGATGACGTAGCCAAGTCTGTTTTTTTAGGATGCATAATGGACACGTTAAAGTTTACGGGTATGCCCTTTTGGGTTAACCAATGCACCAACGGTTTTCATGGAGTTAATGAGCTGGGTGTGCATGGCCGTATATAGACAAGCTAGTTAACGTATATATACAGACGATATTTTAAATTGACTCGAAGTCTAAGGAGGAGTACGAGTCGCACGTGAAGATGATCATGGAGTCACTGGAGGAAGAGAAGATGTACGCGAAGTTTTCCAACTACGTGTAAGCAGAGCAAGGAGGAAGCTATCTAGATGTGGAAGGAATTAAATGGGTAATGAGTCGATCTTGGCATTGCCGAAAGGAGCAGACGATTTCGTAGTATATTATGACGCGCGAAGCAAGGATTTGGAAGCATGCTTAGAAAAAAAAGGGAGAAGGTGATTGCTTGTACGTCGCGACAACTGAAGGTTCTTACGAAGGATTACATGATTAACGTGGTAGGTTTTGCCTTATAATGCTAGAGGCATTAAGTGAACAAGACATGGAGAGTAATCTATACGGATCATGAATGTCTCCAACACGCTTTCAATCGGAAGAATTGAACATGAGGCAAAGATGATGGATGGATGTTATTTAGTGAGTTTGATTTCGACGCCAAGTACCATCTGGGAAAGGCAAATATAGATGTTGTACCGCGGAGTAGGAAGAAGGAGTGAAGTTAAGAATGAGTTCGAGATAGATGTACGACGATCCAATCTAGGTTTGAGAAAAGGATGTTTGTGGCATAAAATAAGATGTCCAAAGCAAAGAACGCGTCAACATAAGATGTTGCGTGGCTTGGACCAACGAGTGTAAAAAGAGATGGAGAGTGGTTCATATTGGTTAGACAAGGTTCAGACCTCCATTTGGAGATATGTAAGGACCTTGGCTATCGAAGAGGCGTATACGACAAAGTATTCTATCCATCCTAGAGAAGATACGATGTTGTGTGGTTTTAGGTTAACTAATCTATGGCTGAGTATAAAGAAGGATACAGCTAGTTGCGGTAGTAAGTATTTAGCGTATTCGGAAGAGGAAGTTGAGTATCAAGGATCTTCAGGATTGTTGCTACAACCTGAGTTACCCGAGTAGATGTGGAAAATGATAACTAAGGATATTGTTGTCAAGTTACCAAGTGTGAGTAGTGGATACGATGCGATTTAGGTGTAGTCAATGGACTGACTAAGTCACCCCATTCCTAGCTATGCTTAGGACAAGTATGGTAGATTTTAGAGGTAATTGGAATACTCACTTTCATGAGATGAGCTTTTCCCTAAGGTGGGGATTATCATTCGAGTATGGATATGCTTCATTTGAAGCATGGTATGGAAAGGAATGTAGGTTACCGTTTTATGGGCCGTAACTGAAGAGAGTGAGTTGAATGGCTTGAATTTGGTACAAGAAACAACCAACAAGATAGTGGTAATACAGGAAAGGCTTGAGGCAGCTAAATTGTAGAAAGAGTTAGCTTGGTAGTAGTGGGAAATTTTTGAATTAATGCTGATAGGTTATGGGTGGTTAAAGGTCTCCCCTTGGAGAGTTGTAGTATGCTTGGAAAGAAAGACAAGTTAGAACCGAGTTATGTAGGACCATTTGAGATCCTTGGATGGATTAGGCCTATAGTTCGGTTCAGAATTTCTGTCTTATGAGCTGAGTATCAGAAATTGGATTGGGAGGTGCTGAAAGTTTGAGTAAACCTGAATTTGCATGGATTCTTTCGATACGTTGTGCATTTTAACTTCTTATATCTGATTTCAAGACATTTCTTGTTTGATGAGTTGGCGAGGTTAAGATTAAAAAACACGTTGTTACAATAACTTAGGGTGTGCTTGATGAGTTTTATGTATTGTCGAGCGAGGTTAATGTAGTGGGATGCTTCTTTTCGATTGGGGTTGTCGTGTTGCTAATTGGCACCTTGGTGGGGGTAAGCAATTCATTAGCAGTGGATTTCAGATTGTGAAAGTTAGTGAGTTTTAAGGTTGACATGGACTCTTTGTTTTGTCAAGGACACCGTTGATGTTGTGGAAGAGAGTGGTTCTATGAGTAAAAGCGTAGTTTCGATAGCATTAGTGAAGTTCGTTGGGATTGGAAGCGTGGTCCTGAGCTTATTTGGGTACGCAAAGGATCTATTGAGGTTCTAAGTGTCCTACATTTGTTTTTCGCATAGTGCTAAATGCCTCGAGTAGTTAAGTCTCGGGACTGTGATTTTTCAAGGTGGGGTTTTTCGGTGACAAACGTGGCTTGAGAAGGTTGGTCAAATCCGTAGTGTTGACCTAATTATATGTTCTATAAGTTATGGGTTATGTGTTATATGTATTTATTACGTGTTTTATGTGTTTGTGTTGGGATATGTGAAATTGAATAATCAAAATCCATTGAGCTGTGACCGTCTCATTTGGGATTGGATTGTGTTGGATTTTGTAGATTTCAATTTCGTTCACATTTTGGTCACTAGGAAGTGTTTTTGGTGATTTGAAGCGTTTCGCGTTAATTGTGTAGTAATTATATCGTTATACGTATTTATGTTTAGGTAACATTTGGAGGAGATTAGGTTATAGTAGTTAGAATAAGATGAAATGAAATTTCTATTTGTGGTAATGTTAGGTTTAATAAAAAATGAAAAGTTACATTATTTTTAAAGTTAGTAATTGCGTTGACGATAAAAAGGTTTGCTAAATAAGCTTAGGTTTTTTATAAAAAAACATATGGTAAAGCAAACGAATTAAGTAATTAAATAAAAAATAAATATTTTTTTTTATTACATGAATAGTAAAAAACGAATATTTAGGAGGAAAGAAAGAAAAAAAAAGGGAATTTTAAAAGGAAACAATAATTCTGTTTTTGATCATTATCTTTATTTATTAGGGCGGTCTATAATTACAAAATTAAATTCCCTCAATAACATCCACACACTTTGTGTGTCCGATCGAACAAGAGAAAAAAGAGGTGGAAAAATTAGGTTTTTTGTTTTGTGAAGAAATCAGCTCTATGGTAAAGCTTTAATTAATCCTTGTTAGTTATTAATCATTAATTCATGTAATAATTATTATGATGGAATTAGGGTTTTGTAAAATCAGTAAATTAATGATATAATAATCATGTTATAATGATTAGGGTTTAATTAGAAGCTTATGGATGTAATTGGTTAAACTTAATTCGCGTTAGAATTTGATTTGGATTGAGGCAGAATTAGGGCTGTGTTGTTCGGCCATTATCTCAATGATGGTAATAGCTTTTGTCAAGTTTCCGGTGCCTATAACGTAGCTCAGAGAGTCTAGTTTTCAGAACATCCGGCCTCGAAGGTTTATGAGGTCGGGAAGTCATTCAAACGTTGGTTGCAAGAAAAGTTGTCAAAGCAGTAAATACGGGTCAGATTTAGGTCAGATTACGAGGTATAAAACCCCCACTTAAAATTCGAATTTAGCTTAGCCCTTTTACAGAAGTCAAGTTCTATGTGTCTATTAAACTTCCATAAATTTTTAGCCTCTGATTTGTTGTCTAAGTATGGTTTTTAGGGTCATACTTTTTAGTGTGCAATCAGATCCGAATTGGGACTGTTTTGAAGTTTGATTTTCTTAGGAGTACTTGTGCATGTAAATGGCTCTTGGGAATCATAAGGTAGTTAATATACTCATAAATGAACATAGGTGATTTTTGGTATGAATTATGGAGGTCAGTAAGTAGAGGTTTTGAGTACGTTAAGTCGCGTTAAAATTCTGCGTTTTCGGGTAAATTGTAAGACTTTGAAATAATGTGTAAACGAATTGGTTAATGTCGGGCATGGTGTCGGGGTGACCCATGAGGGTAACTAAACACCTTATACATCCATCATATGATTGTTACATGTGCATTAAGCTTTTGGCTTAGTAGCGTGTAACACGAGTTATTTTGTTGTATAGATTTGTGCTAGTTGTTTGTGAAGCTTATTGTTGGAATCTTTTAGAAAGCTAAGCAAAGGTGAGTTTCATAGCCCCTTTTTCTCATGTTATTTTGGGGTGAGAATGGATTTCTGAGCCCCTTTTTCTCGATGGTGTATTTTGGGGTGATTTGGATGCAGTGTATTGTTTTGTGTCTTGTCGGTCGGTCTGTTTAGTTTGGCCGGGGATGGGGAGGTTGTTTGTTTATGAGAATTGGAGGGCGGGGGTTCGTTCCTACCCAAGGGTTATGAGAGGTTAATGAGGCCTTAATTTGTGGGTAATATAGATGTGGAGGTTGAGATTATAATTGTTGTTTTTTTGGTGTATAGGTAAGATTGTGTCGTGGGAATTGGATTGTGGAGGGATTTAAGTTGTGGTAGCGAGTACGCTACCTCTTGTTTTTGGTGTTCTTGTGGATCGTGGGCAAGTTCCGTCTCGTTTGTTGTAATTGTTGTCATAATAGTTTGGTATTTGTATCATTTAGTGAAAGTTTATTTGGGTTAATTTTTATGTCGTAAACCTATGATTCTCGCTCAACTTTTTGTGACGTTAAAGCATCATTTTTCAGGTGTGTTTAAATGGTCTAAGATAGAGCGACAGTGGCTAGTAGAGACTATACTACCATCACCTGATTATACACCCGTATCACCTGATTATTCACCCGCATCTGATACAGAGTTTGATCCATCCAAGGATCTGTCATTAGATCATATATCATAACTACCAGCTACGTCACCATTTCTTTCATCGCCCGATGATTCTTCAGACAGTGATATACTTGATACACCACCATCACCTACCTATGGTACACCATTCACTAAGACTACCCTTTCTACCCAGAGACTACCTATTGCATCTGGTGCACTTCGACGTCGAGTCATGGTTCTTGCACCTGGACAACCTATTCCTTATGGTCGACCGTAACACTACCATCTTAATGGGCCGGTACACATAATGACTGCGAGGAAGAGGGTTGGACCGTTACCTACTCATCGTCTTGCTGTGAGGCATTGAGTTGACTACTCTTCTTTAGATCATTTTTCTTTGGATGATTCTTTGAGAGATTCATCATCGAGTTCATCATCAAAGACTTCTTCAGACTCTTCTGAGGATGCTTTATATGATTTTGCATCTAGTCGTTCATCTTCTGATCATTCATTACCCACACCATCATCGGGTATGAGACCTATTCATCATTTATGTTCATTGGTACCGAGTATTCCCTACCCCCGTCATGTTGTTCTCGATTATTTCTATCAGATAATGTCGTATTTTTGGGAATTGTTTCGAGATTTTTCCGTTCCTATAATAGTCGTTCGATTTCAATTTGATATATGTAAGTAGTTATTTTTGATGTAGCATCTTTTATGTGTTAAGTATGAGTGTTTTAAGATGTGCAATGTGGTATAATGTGTTATATGTAAATTATGATTGATAAGGTAATCCAGTGGAAGTAAGTTCACACACTGTGAAAGGAGACGATTATAATTATAGTGGCCAACCTAAATATAAAGGGCATCACACAAGTAGACTTGTGACCATGATTGCATTTTTTGTGTTTGAATGTAAGGGTGGTAGTGTACAAAATGTTTTTTTTTTTTTATTGATATGTGTATTCAAGATAAGGATGTGGAATGTAGAAGAATTATTCTCTTACCCTAATTTGGATATAGTTAAGTTTAGTGTAAGATAGGTAAGTTTCTCCTTCTATCAGTAATTTGCGGATAACCTAGTATTGTATTAAAAGAGGTTGTTCGAGCACGGTTTGTTTGTTTGGATTCCTAAGTGTCTAAGATTAGCATCCCTCATCGTACATTTTTTATAAGGGACATCCTAATTCTTTCCTATTCGATGTCTCGATGAATATTGGTTTTCGAAAATCCATGCTTTTTCGGAAATAGCCGCGTTTTTAAGTTATCTTTCATATGTCATATGAATCAATCGTATGATTAACAACAAAAGGTTTCTTTTAAGCACTAATTGTTCCTAACATATTAGTGTGGATCATTACTCCCCTTCTTTGTATAATGCCCTTGGTTTTTTCGTAACCCATGGGCGACGTGTTATAACGATCTTTTAGGGTTTGCTCCATTGATCCGTTATTTTGGATAGGGAGACCTTTCATTTCCTTTTGGGTACGTAACGTCTTGCAATGAGTTTTCTTGTACGAGTACGTTTGGATTTTATTAGAGTATATGGTTCCTAGTATTTTTTTTCCGTTTCAAACAATAGAATTGTGTTAGAGTTCTGTACGTGTTTTTACGATCCCTTGTTGGTAATATGTGTCATATGTTGAGTAACATATTTCAAAAATGAATGTCTAATTATAAAAAAAACTCTATTGGAAGTATGTGTTAGTGTTTGAGAAAAAACTGTGTATAAAAAGATCTTAGTAAAAAAGATAATGTTTAAATGGTCAATACAAAATAGGATATGAAAATTTTTGTAAATGGTTAATAAATTTTTATTTTATTATAAAAAGCGGTTTTAAAAAAGGCTTCAAAGTATGGTATAGGTACGATACCACCATTAGATAAAACCCTCTCTAGAATTTTTTTTTTATGACAACCAGAATGAATTTTTTCAAAAGGATTACATTAAAGACAATTTTTATTATTATTTAAAACGATTTTTTTTTTTACATAAAGTGACTTTTTTAATTTAATTGATTTTTATAAAAACATTATTAATTTTGTCTTTTGAGTAAAGTCCGATAATTGGTATAGTAATGAAATTTTCCGTCTTTCGATATTGATATTTTTTTATGTGTTTCATATGTGTCGTGGTAACGTCTGTTGATTTGCTTTCGGTTGGCCTTTTTCACTCGGGCATATACGTACCTTCGTTTCAAAGGAATCTAATGTTCATTTATCCACGTCTACGTTTGCATATGGAATCTCCTATATGCATTCTTCTGAGCATTTGACTCGATATTCGTTTGTATCCCTATTCGATTGTATCGTAACCCTTGGAGTTTCGTTGATATCGTTGAGATCGTGGAAGCTTTGACGTGCTGTGGGAAGAAGCCTTTTGTACCAAGAGAAGTTTTGGATAGTTATGACATGAGAAGTGCTAGAGGATACCGAGCTGGAAGGTGATGATATACTTTCGAGTTCATGGGTGAACGTACTCAAGGAGTTCTGAAAACCTTAATGAAACACTAAGGTAGGTGATTCGAAATTGAGGTGGTATTTCCGTCGTACTACCGAGACTATATGACTGTTTACCGGAAGACTTTCCAATGAGACACTGCAATTAAAATTAAGTTTTGCGTAGACTTAGTCCTGAGCGACGTCCAGTCGCGAATTCTCCATATCGTCTAGCAAGCCTTTTGAAATGCAAAAATTGTTCTGACAGCTTCAAGAGTTGCAAGAGAGTATTCATACTGACCTAGTTTTTTTTTTGTGAGGTAGCACCAAGTGTTGTTTGTTAAGAAGAGAGAGAATGGAGTTCATGTTAAGTTAGAGTTGGAGATATACTGAGGAATGAGAAGTTGTATGCTAATGTTTACTAGTTGAGGCAGGAAGAAATGGGAAGTTACCCACTACACCTATCCGAGATATGATTATACATCATGGTTGGCGGTTACTTCCTATGTTCAATCGTAAACTTTTCTAAATTTGTTAAAACGGAACCCTTACTATTCCCTAACTTAGAGGAATCAGAAGTATGAGTAGGGCGCAGAACGAGAAGAGGCTTTCTAGACATTAGAAGGAAATGAATGTGTGACGCCTGTCGATTAATCGAATGTAGTGGTTGAAGCGTTTAAAAAAAATGAAGAGTGAAACTAAGAACGAGTAAGAGCAATGACCAATACTATCCAGTCAAGTGTTAAGGACAAGATATTGGCTACCTTCAAGCGAGACGTCCAAGGAAGAGAACACCCATGCAGAAATACTGCGTGACCCCTGGACCAACAAATGGAAAAAGGGCAGATATGGTTATACTTTAGAATAAATGTATAGTGATATGAGTATGAAAATTCGCTACTCATACCAGTGTAAGGAAAATGTGATGAACTGTGCTTTAAGTAGAAGGAATGAGTAGAAACCTAGACAAGATATTCGAGGCGATGGGTAAATTGAATCATACAATATGGATCAGAGGGAAATGATATTGGCAGCCCATAGTGAGCGATTCAAGCAAGCGAATACACACCCAAGCATAAAGGCTTCATGGGTTAGATTGACAGATCGAAATAGAAAGAGGACAGAGATTGTACTATTATGATCGTATAAAAATGAGTTTCTGTTAAGTGAGGGAATGATGAGGAGAACGGTAGTATGGATAGGCTCATGCAACAAGGTACTTGGGTACATCCAGGAGCGGATAAGACATAACAATAACCGTTGGAGACATGTATTGGTAGCCAGAGTGTAGAAAATATATAATTACCTATGTTAGCAATTGTTGGATGATTAAGAGGGTGAAAAGCTGAATGTCCAAAGACTTTTGGCATTGCTACAATAGCTGAGATACTTGATTGAAATGAGATAGAATCACCATAATTTTATACTAAATTTCCAAGGTCAAAGTAAGTGAGTATATGTGATTAGGTGATGGTCGAGTTTGACTGAACCAAGTTAGTCTCATTTCTAGCTTGTACAAGAAAATTCAAGAAGTAAATTGGCAAGATTTATATTGATGAGATTAATAGCAAGGAAATGAAATCTAGTGACGATTAACTTCAGATTGAGAGGATGATTTACCTCGTGTTTTGGCAGACGCTGTCAGAAAGTGTTGAGAACGAGAAAAGAACGATTGGATTTGAGTACTGCTTAGCATCCTCAAATGTATGACAAATGAATGTATGATTCAAACTTTTTGGAAGATATAATGAGGGCATGTGTTATTGATTTTGGTTGTAGTTATCATTCGAGCATTTGGTGTGCTCCGTTTGAAGCATTGTATGGAAGGAAAGTGTAAGGTCACCCTATTTTATGGGATGGCGATTAGGGAAGGAAGTATGATTGGACCTGAGTTGGTTCAAGAAGACGACTGAATAACGTGGTGTTGATGACCAGAGAAGCTCCAAAAGCATGAGAGACCGCAAAGGAGCTGTGCTTATCATAGGTCGCAAACCGTTAGAGTTTTAGGTATAGAACGGTTAAGCTAAAAGTGTCACCTTGGAAAAAGTGTAATTCGACTTTGGGCAAAGGTTAAGTTAGCAACCGAGGTCTGTAGGGCCATTTGCGATATTAAAAGAGTATGTCCTGTAGCTTAGGCGTTGAGATTGCCTAAGGAATTAAGAGAGTACATGACACACGTTCATGTGTCAAACCTAAAAACAATGTTCTGGCGGATGCTAGTCCTGCATAGCGCTATAGGATAAGATCAAGTTGACAAAACACATCTTTTAGTATTAGAGGATCCTGTTGAGTAATAGTGACCGAGGAATTTACATGTTAAAAAGACAGAATGGTGTTAGTTAAGGTCCATTTGGGCTCGAATAGCGAGGACTTTAGGACATTCAGGGTAAACTGAGTAGTCCACACGATGCTCTCTTGAGCAAGGGATCATGGGAGATTTAATTTGTATAAGTTGGGTACATAAGAATTCTTGTAAGACATTGTATGCCCTTTGATGTGTTTGTGTGATTTGTGTTATAGTATATTTTATGAAAAATACTCGAAGGTCCCGAGCCGATTTTTCCAAAAACGTTGGGCTTATAAGCAACTTATAATAACTCTGGGTTCAAGACAATTCTTGTTTGATGAGTTGCGTGACAGGGTTGTAAATGACGTTGTTACGCAACTTAAGGTTTTTGACGAGTCTCATCAATACGGCGAGGTTTCCGTAAGTTGGGATGATATCAATTTTCGTTTGGACGGGTTATGCTGCAAATAGCGTACCCTTATTGTGGCAGGCAAAGTGGTTGGCATGAAAAGAATATCATGTAAAGATAGTTTAATTCAATGAAGTATTTGAGTTACCAGGGTATGGGAGGATTACTTGAAAGATAAGTATCAACTATTTAATTATTTGGTAAAATAGAGTATATTGACCATTTTGTTAATCTCGAGTAGAGTATATTCCTAAAGAGGGCTAACCGTAACACCCATACTTGAGCAGGTTAGTCAAACTATTAGCGTTGACTATGTAATCTTGATTCAATGAATGGGTTAATGAGATATATGTGTTTAATATTTGCGTTTAAGTTGATTAAGTGATAAAGTTGATAGTCAATCTATGAGTGTGATCAACTCAAAGAGATTGAATGGGGTGATATAAGTTGAATTCATTTCTTCCACTTTTGGTACCAGGAAATAATTTTGTAATTTAAGCGTTTTATGATTTTTTCGTGTAACTATATTATGTGAATGTATTATATGATGTAAGTAATGTAAGGTATGGAATAGGTGTTAGAAGTATAGAATAAGAATGATAATAAGTGAAATTCATTTTTAGAAAGTTAGGTTAAAAAAAAAATGAAAAGTTATTAATTTTAAAAGTCATAGTAAATTGTGTTTTACGCAAACAGGTACATAAAATAAGGCATAGGTTTTTATAAAACTTAAAGTAACATATTAATTAATAATTATCAATAATTAAATATATTAAAGTGGGAAATCGGCCAAAAAAGAAAGAAGAAAAAAAAAGGAAAAAGAAATTTTACTCCTAATTAAAATTGGTAAAAGGATATCTATCCGAAAAACTTTTTGTAAACCTTAAAATACCAAAACCTTCTCCCCTTCTCCCCCTTTTATTTTATTAATTGTCCCAGCTGAATTTTATCAAAGGAGGAAGAAGAAAAATGTTTTTTTTCAAGTTTGGTGATTTTTGTGTTCAAGATTCGAAGATTTAAGGTATAAATTATAATCCTTAGATGTTAATTATACATTAAAACATGTAATAATGTATTATGATAAAGGATAAATAGGGTTTTCATAACATCTGTAATTTAAAATATAATAAAACATGTTATAAATGATTAGGTTTAATTAAGATCATAAGGGTGTATTCGTTAGGTTTAAGATCAATGTTAAAACATGAATTAAGATTAGGCCAAGAATTTAGGAGCTGTGTTTGTTTCGGAGCGTGCCTGTTTAACATCAATGATGGTAATAGCTTTTGTCAAGTTTCCGGTGCCTATGATGTATCTCAGAGAGTCTAGTTTCCAGAACATCCGGCCTCGAAGGTTTTTGAGGTCGGGAAGTTAGTCAAACGTTAGTTGCAAGAAAAGTTGTCAAAGCTGTGAATACGGGTCAGGTTTTTGAGGTCGGGAAGTCAGTCAAACTTTTTTAGTGTGCAAACAGATCTGAATTGGGACAGTTTTGAAGTTTGATTTTCTTAGGAGTACTTGTGCACGTAAAATTGCCACCTTGGAATATGAGAGTTAATAACACATAAATGAAACAAGTATTTTTGGTATGAATTATGGAGATAAGTTTAAGTAGGGTTTGAGTACGTTAAGTCACGTTGAAATTTCTGTATTTTTGAACAAATTGGGTGACTAACTAGTGAAACTTGTTAACGAAGTGGTTAAAGTTGGGTATGGTGTCAGGGTGACCCATGGGGTTAATAGAACACCTTAGACATCCATCATATGATTGTTACATGTGCATTAAGCTTTGTCTTTAGTAATCGGTGTAACACGATATTATTTTGATGTTAAGATTAGTGCTAGTTGTTTGTGAAAGCTTTTTGTTGGAAACTTTTAGAAAGCTAAGCAAAAGTGATTTTCGTAGCCCCTTTTCTCATGGTATTATTTTAAGGGTTGAGAAAGATGCTTGTTCTTGTTTGTCGTGTTTAAAATGATTTAAACTTGCTGTATTATGTGTATAGGATCGTGGGCACATACATCCCGATTGTGTTACGATAGATATGTTTGGGTAGTGAGGAACCCCAATATGCAAAACCGAGGTGTGACGTGGTAAGATGACCGCGCGAGCTAATAAGAGGCCAATGTAGCGCACATATAAGTTGATGATGGAATGTGGATCGTGCACGTTCCATCCCGATGTGGTAATTAGTGACAAGAATTTGTTTTGGTATTGCGCACTAATTGAAAGTTTATTTGGGATAATAATGTATGTGCGTAAACCTAAGATTCTCGCTCAACTTTACGTTATCGTTTTAAAGCATCATTTATTCAGTGAGTCTTAATGGTATCAAAGATAGAGTGCGTAGTGACTAGAAGATACTGTAGGATGCTTGAGCTTTCTTTATGCTTTCCTGTTTGAATAAATGATCGTTTGCAATGAAATTTTTTGGATATGTTTTGCATGTCTTATTATTGACGAGACCTCTTTTTCTCATTAATAAGACACCATTAGGTTTTTGGGTATTGTAATGAACTTTGTGACTTTGCATGTTACTTTGTTTTCATTTTAGTATTCTCTTAGATAGACACCATTGTTTGTGATAAATCCGATCTTGATTCGCCTCGCGTTCCCCGCCTTGGCGAGTGTAAACAGGAGTTTTAAATGCTAAAACATTCAGAATCATGTATTTTTTCCAAAAGATGAGAAATCTCCTTACGTTCTTATCTCATCGAGGCTTCAAAACTTCCAATCATGTCATAATGTCCTAAAATGAAAGAAGCCCGATTAGGATTTATGGAGGGGGAGCCTTTCAATTAGGGAATGTCCCGTATCACCATTTTCTTACTGACCCTCCTTACCAGCTCAAGAATAAGGTGTCGTAGTCAAGCTCATGAAACGATTAAAAAAAAACAAAGCGCTTCTCGGCAGTCAACCCGGTTTCTGTTTTCTGCTATATTCTAATAATTGTGACGTAGGAAGGCCTTCGCATCTCTATTCCTCGTTGGTTTTTTGTTGTCTTAGATGATTGGCAGATTCCCTAGATTAATGTAGACTCTCCGTGCTCGTGTTTTGTTCAACACTATCACTCGATCTTCATTCCTTTGCATGTTTTATTTAGAATATCCAATATCCATGATCTTATTGACTAACGTTTAATCTTTGGACAAAATTAATAAACGCTTTAGATTTGACGTAGAGATTCCCTTTTGTATTAAGGAATATACTTTGGAAATAATATGAGGGGTTGGCAACCCCCACACATGAGACAATGATTGTTCAAGTATGAGGAGGTGAATCTATCGATTTGATCCCAACGAATTTCCTTTGTCTAATGTCTTTCAACGTAACCTGTTTTAAAACAAAGAAAATACAAAAAAATGTGATTTTAGGCCAAAATTTAAAAATTTTGCAAAAATAAAAATAAGTGTTTATCACAAATGTTGACTTTCCGCTGGTGAGAATAAGAATAATTTTTGACTTGACCGAGCATGTTGTGCTCTAGCTTTATCCCTTAACCTTAAAAATAATAAGCTTTTGCTAGTCTTTTATACAAGAAGCTTTAAAATCGATTCTAGCTCAAAAGGTAGATTTTGCAAGTTTTCCCAATAAATGAATTTAAATAGCAAAGCTTAATTTATTGGCTAAGCAATTCGCATCTTTTATTAAATTAATAAATTTGCGAATTGATAAAGTTAAATATAAGTTTGTGAATGCTTAAGCAAAGATTAGTTGGAAAACTTAAAAGCTCATGAGTGTAATTGTGCTTTTCCCTCCTAGTAGCTATCTAAAATGACAAATAATACGTGCTCGTTTTAGAAAGACAGTTATAGTTTTATCACTCTTTAAAAGTCCGTAAGATCAAACATTTTTTAGAGTAAACAAAGCTTATCGCTGATTGAAAGATAAAATTTTTATTCAAAATATGTTTTTAATTTTCTAAAAAAGCAATTTTTTCCCTTTATATGTGGTTAAATATCAATGGTTGCCAAAAAAAAAGAAAAAATGATTAAACAAATATGAAAAAAATTGAAAATGATGTGAAAAATATAAAAATGTTGCTAGTATATGTTGCTTAATAAATGAAGGGAAATTGTCTTTTTCTACAATCTAAACATTCTTTTGAGCTTAAACTTGTTAACCCCTACAAAACTTTGAAACCGAACGTTTGTTAATTCTGATCAGTATTCTCTGTGAGGTGTCAAAATCCTGGGCACTTGACCGATGAGGTCGTGGAGTTTCGAGAATGAAAGTCACTCATAAAGGAATTAACATTACCTACAATGTCTTAATTTGGAGGGAATTAGCCTGCTTTGAGTTTTATAAAACTTATTAAAGTTTACAGAAAAGTTTTTAGTAAAGGGTTCAAAAGTTGGAGAGTCTCAACAAGTATTCTCTAAAGGGTTGCCAAAAGCCATCCACTAGCCGACAGGATTGGGATGTGCCGAGAAAATGTTGCTACATGGGACAATCTCACCTTTGAATTCCTATAACTAAAAGTGGAACGAGAAACTTGGAAATGTTATAACTATCTAAAAACGTGGGTTGGATGGTCAAAATCAAACTGAGCACACACAATGGAAAGCACCTAAAGATATAATAACTGTCGGGGAGGATAAGTTTTTACACAATTTGCAAAATGAGTAGCCGTAGTCATCTCAACTTGTAAGAACAATGATTTCATTTTTAAGCTTAGTTTGGGAATAAGTGAAAAATCAAGGACGATGAATTTATCTTTTCTAGGGCACCTAGGATTGAGGTGTTTCTTATTCAGTTATCCTAAATGTTATGATCAATAATGAAAGTCAAGCATGATTGTACATAATGAGAAATAAGAAAAATATGTGTGCAAGAAAGAAAATGGTAAAAACGAGGAGTGTTTAAAAAATTAGTAATTTTTTAATCCCTTTTTATTTTACACTTTGCTACTTTTCAAGGTATTTAATTTAAGGGGGTTGAAAATTTTGGTTTTCTAAACATGGATTTATTTCATTGCATGAGGACACACAATACTTTAGTATGAGGGGATTTGGTATGTGCTTAAATACACATACCTTTTCCTTAATAAAACGAGCTTAAATAACCAAAAATGGACATAAAATGCCAAATATATGCTTGTTTTGTGTTATTGAATGTGCAGGTAACATATATATACAAAAAGACAAAAAAACAAAGCCAAAACGGACAAAACCGAGCACGAGAATGAAAAGAGCATGAAAACCCAAAGCCGAAGGCGTATGCATCTTAGTGGGCCAACCTAGCCAAAAAATTAATGGGCCAAGACCGGCCCAAATTATGAAGAAAATTGGCCCAAGAAAGAAGCCCAAATAAGGACTTAACGACTGTTAGTCTCCACACCATAAACATATCACATCGTTAGTCCTCAAGCCATGACATCGTTAGTCCCTACACTAACGCCCGTTACCAGCTTTCTTCTTCATTTGAAATATAATAAAATATTATCCAAAAATGACGCATTGAATGGTCAAAGTCAAAGCAATTAATGTGCAGTTTCAAATTAAATGGACAAAGTCAATGCAATAAAGACGTAGTTTAATGTTGATTGGCCAAGATTATAGTTTCCATATGCAGTTACAAAAATAAAAGGAAAGAATCAAAGTCAAGGCACGGTTTTAATGATGATTTGTCCATCATTGAAAGCTTTCCATAAACAAATATGGAATGATATTGAAAGAATTGAAGATTGGTTGTCTTACCTCACAAGGATAAGCACAAGACTTCCCTATAAATAGGGGATGGATCACACAGTGAAGAACATCTAGTTTTAGGAGTAGTGTAACTATGTTCTAATTATTTACAGTTTTTTTAAGCTTTTTCTTATTCTACTTTTTCCTGCAATTTACTTAATACTCTATTTTTAAGCTTATGATTAAGCAAGTTTCTTTTCAAGTATTGTAATCTCAAGTTTTCTCAATTAAAAAAATTTAGTTGTTCGTGAATTCGGGTTGGATACTGTTTCGTTGGTTAATGGTCTGAACGAGTTGTGAATCGAATTTACAGGTTGTTCGTATTAAAGGTTTTGATTCATATAGTTAAGCAGCAGATTCGTTTTTTTTTTTATTGGTGGAGTTTTCATAGTCCCACGGCCCTTATTATACCCTGCTGAGTAGCATAGGTACAACGTGAGCATTAGCTTCATGAAAATATCGGCAACAAATCACCAAGCGACAATTTCATTGGCAAAGTTAAAACAAGCGTTTCAAGGCTTACCTTGTTCGTAGAAGAGGACGAGAATTGTTTCTTGGGCCAGCAAAAAAACCTGGAGTGTAAGATCATAGGCTGATAGCAAGCAATTTTGGACTCTAATCCTCATCCTCCTGCGGCGATTAACAAGGAGGATAACTTTGAGATGAAAGGTGTCCTTCCAATGCATGTAGCCACAAACTTGGTTGTATGTATCCTGGAAGACACACACTATCGCTGCAATAGTGAAACCACATCTACTTCACTAACACGAGGTCAAGGACATAGTGAGGAGGTTAACAATGGAATCGATGTTTTTGAAAATTGGATTCAATGCTTTGCTCCCCAAGCTTAATAGAACGTAAGCGGACTTTATCGTATTAGTGGTTATGTGATTTTATTATCCTTGACAATATCAGAGATAAGGCTCCATGCTTCTTTAGCAGACTTGGGGCGTGCCACAACAACCTAGCACGAAGAGAATCTTATTTTTTTTTTTCTTTTTGCTCTTATTTTGGAATGGGAGTGAAAAGGATCCAAGAAGGGCAAATTTTATCAACTTGAGTTCTTTGGTGGAGTGGCGCCAAAGAATACTTGTGCTGCTCCTCGGTAGGAGATATGTGTAAAGGTACTTGACAACGTCACTCTCACGCTTTCACACAATTGCATAAAGAAAGGAAATCCCACTGTGCCATATTTCCAATCATCTTAGGTCAGCTTGGAGGACCTCGTGAGGAAGGTGTGATGTGCGGTAACCATGGAAAGTTTCTAGGAGAGGGAGTTGGGGGTAGGTTATGATCAAAGATTAGTCATGTTGTTTGTTGAAGTATTCGGTTGGAACGTATGGTTTCTGACGACCAGTTCACTGATGGGATGTGAGTAGGGAATTTGCAAATAAGGAAAATGTAGGTTAGGGTTTATGAGGTGTTTTGTCCAACAATTTACAGAAGTAACTCGAGTCTTTCAGGGTTTAGGATGATTAATATGGGCTCCCTAAATAGCGATCAAAGTAAGCGATTCAAAAGAAAAAAACAATTTGTGACCTCGCAACAAAAAACCAATACGCCACCTCTCGCTGACTGCTTCAACGATTTACAAACTTCTCACTGACCTTGCACACAAGGTCATGTACTTATCATCGCCGCTGATCAATCTAGCACCTGAAAAAATATATGTCGGTAGTAGTTAGGGTTTAAGAAGGGTCGGTGGAAGTGTTTAGGCCTGATACTATGTAAACAGGTAATGACCTTTATTGATGTTTTCGTGTCTCAGCATTACAAGGAAAACTGAAAATATATTCAGGTCCTAAAATAACAAGCTATTTTTTTGGGTAATGTCGATACCTCGTATCATCCAATCACTATAATATCATATTAAATGTACAATATTCATGAGGGATATTACACCTATATGTGGATAATTACAAAAATTGATTGGCTAATCTTTTTAGCCTTGATATTAAATTTAACTGGATTAACCATCGAACCGAAATAACACCTCTAAACACAACTAGAATCATCAAGTGTATTTTCTCTGTCATAGACAAACAACGTAGCATAAAAAATGAATTGTCACACTGTGTAAATCAAAAATAATGCTATCTTTATAGGTTTTAGTTGTTGGGGTTTTATCTGTGTATAGTGTTATAATCAAGAAAAGGATATCTTAAAGCCATTTGTTTTATTTATTATATTTGATGTAATCTATTTTTCAAATGAAATTATTCAACCTTATTTTTCTCGGTTACATGAATATCATTCATGAGAAAATTTAAACTGGTTTATTCTTGATTCACACAAAAAATTACATAACTCTTCCTTTTAAGAGTTTAGGTTTGGTGTGTCTTTGTTATTGCAAATATTTGTTTCACAGTTAAAAAGAGAAAAATCTTCAAATGGATTTTTTATCATTAATTTAATATTATTTATTATTGTATCTTATTTAGTATTATATTCCATTTTTTTTATGTTATTAATTTATCAATATTACTTCGAATTAAAGTATAAATTTTTATAAAAATTATAATTTATTTTTTATTTAATTGATAATAGATTGTAAGCTATTTGTATTTGTAAAACTAGCAAATCGCTAATTATTTATTATTTGTTATATTCTACAATTACAATTTTTTATTTGATATAGAATTAATAATTGCTATGTTTAATACCCCAATTTTTAGTCCTATATTTAATTTATCTTTCAATTATCATTAAACCCCCTCATCCTTCTAATTCAGCCCAAAAATCATAAGGATATATTATATTATTAAGATTATTATAAGAATTAATCGATCAATTAATTCTTTAATAATGTTACTCGTTTATAGTCATAGTGTTATAAGACATTAAGTATGAGTATTAATTGTATTTGAATTTGATTTGTCATTTTATTAGGTCAAACAGTTATAATAGTTTTACTAAAATATTTAGTAGGTAGTAGTCTAAACATACATAAGCACGCTTATAAAGCGGCATTAAATCGATGATGGAGTCTTTACGAGACTACTCGTTGATGAGATACTCTAGGATTGAACTTTTAATGACGTTCTCCGCGACAGGCATGAAGTCACCACATCAAGTTTACGAATCCACTAATTGTAGTCTCTCTCTCTATCCGTGCCCATTGCTCCTCTTATGTTTTAAGGAGATTGTGCGACTTAATTTGGTGTAAATTTGTACCTCCAACTTATTCTAAATATAATCATATTCCTCAATGCATTAAATCCACGATTAGTTTGGAATAACAGTCAACAAATTTTTTAGTATAAAAAATGTAAACGTTAGGTGATTTTAATTGGAAAATTAGAAATTAAGGTGTACCTCAAGTATAACTTATATTGGTTTATAATCATAAGTCATTAATTGACGTCAAGGCACATACACAACTTCTCCCACTGGTTAGGTTTAAATATTTACACGATTTAACATTGTACAAGATTTATTCTTTACAGATTTAATTCAGTAAAGACATTCTGGCGCAAAAAAACATAAATTGGACCAACAAACTGTAATGAATTTTACATTAGGGCGAGTGACCCTTTTTTAAAAACGTGCTTTCAATGATGAACACCATCCTTGTTTTAATAATGTAGGAATCGACACTCAACCTGGTATTTATGCGACAACATCCGACTTGGAAGAAGAACATGACATCATGCAGTTTATACTCGATCTAAAAAAGTAACGAACACGCAAGTTTATCCTAACCGAATGATTAGTATTGAAAGAATGATGTGTTTAATCCCTTCCCCCTCATCTCCTTTTATAGAGATGAGGAGGTATGATAACCGATCTTTAAAAGGAACAATCAGTTGAGCACTAAAGGGAGAAAAACAATAAGAAACATGTTAGATTAGGACACAAGGAAATCAAAAACGACCTTTAATCTATTTGCTTATAAGAAACTAATTAAAACTTAACCCCAGGACTTATTCATTAAGTAATATAAAGCCTAAAAACCATACATTTTCACCTTAGTCTTTATATATTAGCCGTATACCAAATATTTTATCAATTACAAATAATTTTAAAATTTAAATATAATATAAAATAAGTAAAAAAAACATCATTTAATCATCTATACATAACAGGAGAGATTAGTACTACGATACAAGCCGTCAACAAATCATTAGTGGTCGACAACCTACAACCTGGAAATCTATAGCGAAACTTCGACCTTGAAGAAGAACACGACATACAAGCAGTTATACTCGATTAAAAAGTAAAGAACACGCACAAGTATTATCCCTAACCGAATGATTAGTATTGAAAGAATGATGTGTTTAATCCCTTCCCCCTCATCTCCTTTTATAGAGATGAGGAGGAAGGAAACCGACTTATACAAGGACACAAGTCAGTTGTGATAACAGGAAAAACAAAGAAACCATGTTAGATTAGGACACAAGAAAATCCAACGACCCTTTAATCTATTTGACTAATAAGAAACTAAGCTTAACACTCTAACCCCAGACTTATTCCTAAGCTAATATAAAGACTAAAAACCATAACAATTTTCACCTTAGTCTTTATATTAGCCTATACCAATACTCATCAATTCCAAACAGTGTTGCAACTTGAGTCCAAGTACAACCTTCGTCAAGGCATCCGCAACATTGTGTTTAGTACCCACCTTCAGAACTTCAACTGTCTTTGCTTCCAATACCTCTTTGATGAAGTGATAACGCACATTGAGGTGCTTAGTCCTTTCATGAAAAACATGATTCCGCGATAAGTGAATCGCGCCCTGATTATCACAATTAACCGCCATAATGTTAACCTCTACATTTAACTTTTCCAAGAGTCCCCTTAGCCAAATAGCTTCCTTCACATCCTCCGTAAGGGCCAATACTCTGCCTCTGCAGTTGAAAGTGACACCACGTGTTGTAGCATTGCCTTCTAGCTTACAACACATCCTTGTACTAAAAATGCGTAACCAGTGACAGACCTACCTTTATCCAAATCCTTAGCGTAGTATGAATCAACATAACCTGTTATGTCCACATGGTTGCCACGATCAGTCCCATTCACCAAACCCACATTTGTAGCACCCCGCAAATATTTCAAAATCTACTTTACTGCTTCCCAATGATTTTTACCCGTATTCGCCAAATACCTGATCTGGCCTCGTGCACACCATCAAGTACATTAAGCTCCCAACCGCATTTTCATATGGCACCTTACTCATCCTTTTAACATCACAATCCCTAACCGGGAAATACTTCAACGACAACTTGAATTGCCCATCCAATGGTATCTTAACTGATTTTCCATTGTCTACTCTAAAATTATTCAAAACCTTAGAAACGTACCCGGATTGTGACACCCTCAGAATCTTACGACTATAATCCTTGACGATCTCCATACCAAGAATCTTCTTTGCTTCCCCGAGCTCCTTCATGTAGAACTTCTTTTTAAGCAAAGAGTTGGTAGACCCAATCTCAACCTTGCTCTTATAAACAATCAGCATATCGTCTACATATAACAATAGATAGATATACTCACCTAGTGCATAACTTCTGAAATATACGCAGCTGTTGTAACTGCTACGCTTGAATCCATTGTTCAACATGTACTCATCGAACCTCTTATACCATTTCCTAGGTGACTGCTTCAAACCATAAAGAGATTTGTTTAACAAACATAACTTGCTACCTTGTTTATATCTTGATGGTTGTCTCATGTAGATCACTTATTTAAGATTCCCATGTAAAAATGATGTCTTTATATCAACCTGCTCTAGCTCATAATCTCTACACGTAATCAATGCAAGTATAACCCCAAATAGATGTGTGTCAAACTACCATCAAAAATACTTCATTGTAATCAATACATGCCCTTTATGTGAATCCACAAGCCACCAACCTTGCCTTGTACCTAAGCTTTTGAACACCTTCATTCACTTCCTTTATCTTGAACCACCATTTGCAGCTCACCAGCTTTTACCCAGCTGGATGATCAAATAACTCCCAGGTAGGGGTGAGCATGGTGCGGTTTGGTGCAGGTTTCGACTAAAACCAAACCGCAACCGCACTTGCGATTTCTATAAAAATAAAAACTGAACCACACCACATTTTGCGGTTTTGGTTTCGAGATTATTTTGCGGTTTTTGCAGGTTTTAACCACACCACACCATCACTTATGACTTATATAATTAATGTTGTTTTTGCGATTGTTGGTTTACAATGTTGGTTTTTTCGGTTATAACAATGCATATATTTAAGGTAAACACACACATCACTTATACCTTACAAGAATATTAATAATAATATGCAGTCGAAGCCTTATAACACACATTAAATACTCAATGTGCCATTTTTCGGTTTTAAATAATCAATGTACGGTGCGGTGCGGGTTTTGTTTTTTGGTTTTACGGGTAAAACCGCAACCACACCGCATTTTGTGGTTTTTCTTTTTTCTTAAAACCGATCTACTGGTTTTTGCAGTGGTGCGGTTTTTGTGGTTTGTTTTTTCGTTTTCGCGGTTTGTGGTGCGGTTTCTGCTCACCCCTACTTTCAGGTCTTGTTCTTCCTCAAAAAATCCATCTCTTTTTTCACAAAAGCTTTTGACTTAGGAATGTCTTCACAAGAAACTGCCTCTTGGTATGTCAATAGTTTATGAATATCTT
>BQNB010077509.1:0-30821 GCA_026074375.1 Tanacetum coccineum | reverse complement strand
AAAAAACGTATCGGTTGACCACCGATAAGCGATATATCAGTGATATATCGGCCGCCAAGACCGATATTTACAACACTGGTTGATGTTAGCAGTGTATAGAGTTTGCTAAAGATCAATTTGATAAATACAATTTGTCTTTATTGTCAATGATGTTTTGATTGTCTAACATAAAAGAAAGAACCATTTCTTGAGTCGCTCATTTGTACATCAGATACAACCAAACCTGAGCATCGACTCTTAGCTTTACCTGCTTCGGTAATCATAAAGCAGCCCAAAACATCTTAAAAACGCATCACTGCAAACATTTTAGCAACCAAACATCATTCTAAAACAACTTTTCTGCAACAAAAACAAAATCATCATCGAAAAGCCGTCTAAAGTCGTTTTTCCTGCTGCAAACATTTTAGCAACCAAACATCATTCTAAAACAACTTTTCTGCAACAAAAACAAAATCATCATCGAAAAAGCCGTTTAAAGTCGTTTTTCCTGCGTAACATTTTAGCACACAAACAACTCTATATTTATTAGGTAATAAAATATGAAGGTTCTGGTCTACAAACTCGTAAAAAAGTGTCACTCAATGTCGAAAGTTAGGTGTCACTAAAATAGCCAATGTCTCAGCAATATTTTCATATATTTCTCAGTCAACTAAAAAAATAAAAGAAAGGTAAAGGAACAAAGAAATTTGTTTCAGTGTTAAAACCTATGTCTTACAATCAGATACTTTAACATTATAACTTTCATGAAGATAATAATTTAACTTCTCCATAAGAACTGAAAGAAAGACATAAATTTTGTAGACTGTATGTTCCCGGCCGCATTTGGTCACATAATCGTAAAAACGCCCTCATGAAGCCTGACCTTTAGCGGGTGTTAGGCATTATGTTCAAAAATACATGTCATAACGATAAGATTTCCTAATTAAATAACTTTATGTTCTTTATCAGGTTATCTTTGAGGTTTGCCTGGCATGCGATCGACTTTGCCTAAACAACGCATAATTGTTTGGAATTCACATAAAGAGGCTCATGTAATATTTCAAGGGGCAATGAAGCGTTCGCAGTCACAATGGACTGTAGGTAAATCATAACTAAATCAGTTGACGTAAATCTAGCTCCTTGCTAGTTTTTTTTAATAAAAGTCGCCGTTAAAAAAAAAAAAAAAATCAGTTGACGTAAATCATAAGTAAATCAGTTGACCTAAGTTGCAACAACATTCACTCATAACATCATAAACCCATCCTATTTTTCACATTCCACCTATGCTTGCACCCAAAAATTTATTCCTGTAATCCTCGACTACTGGATGCAATTTCCAAAACATATTTTCATAAAATTTTCAATTCACAATCAATGACCCTAAAACACCTATCTATAAGACCATGATAATGACAAATAAGGAACCTAATATTTTCCGAATCACACAAATAAACCTAAATTCCAACTAATGAAAACAAAAAAAACTAAAACCCCTAATTTTTTTTAAAAATTTGATGTTTAACTTTATAAAACCTCTTTCTTTTCCTACTACCATCCACATCCTCATCTTCTCACATCACACCCGCAACTCAAATCACCCTACACCTCATCATCCTATGTATACAACATAATCACCCTATCATTGTAATCAATACACATATCATTAAAATCAACTTAAATGTATGAAAAACCAAAAATTAAAGAGAAATGATGGTTTGGTCTTACCCGACTTTCTCTTCTTATCTTGATCTCAAAATCTTATCTCATATAGTTTCCTAAAACATAAAACACAAAACAGCTAAAAAAAGTAAGGTATAATTAAAATTAATATTTTCCCCAATATCAAAAGAAAAACCTCGTACCTGCAGTTTGAAGCAACGAATGCAATTCTTTTTGTAGGTGAAAAGATTGAAGACAATGCATAAGAATTACTGTAGCATTGAAGACAATAGGGCGGTGGTCCAGTTTGTATTTGAAGAAGAAGATGAAATGTTGTATGATAGATGAGTTCTGATGGTGGGAAGAATTTGGTAGAAGAAGGTGGACACGTACCTTATGATCTGGACTGGATTCAGACATGTGTAAAAGTTATAAAAATATACTCTATTGGATTGGGTTTCGGCTGGCGGGTTGACCCGTTGACCCGAGTAGCATTTAATCATGCCTCGGGAGAATGATCTCACTCTTTATATATATAGTATAATATATAACCACGGAAAATTAAGTTTTAAATATTTCTACAACTTCCTTTAAAATATGCACTACTTACAAATACTAGGCGAGTACTCGCGCATAGTGTCGAAAAACCCTGGCGGCAGATAATTAGCGACATACAATATTTGTGGTAAAATTTTCGTGTAGCGTTCAATATAAGACGTGAAAAGATCAAAATGAAATTGCAAACACTCGTAACATGCAATAAATTCATAACATGTATCAAACAACATATAAAATTATTATTTTTAGACTGAAAGCGAAACATTACATCATTTTAAGATAACTTCTACAACAACGCACGTTACTCGTCGCGTAAAACTTCTTGGTATATGACATTTGAGGAGTAGACTCCTTCCTGGCCAAACTCTTTTTTTGGTTTCACTAATACCTTGGTAGTTGCACGTGATATCTGTTGATTTATGGTAGTTGGATGCACACACATACAACTAGAAGTGTGCGAGCCTATTGGGGGCACACAAGATAAAACATTTAGAGTACGCTTGTAACTTCGAGAAATGTTTCTAAATTAAACCGAAGGACCTAAATGAGCAAGACACGAAATTCTATGGACCTATTGTGCATTGGCCGGTCATAGAATGTTCTTGGGAGATGTCTAGATTCATTTTCATGGGATAAGGAGGGAAAGAGTTTTGTGATAAGGTTAGGAGTCTAGTTTCCTATTCTTATCATGAGTAGGGTTTGAGGGCTTTATATAGCCTCTTCCCTAACTCATTAGGCACGTCACAAAACACAAAAGAAACACAGAAACTCTTTTCTTTATACCTCTCTTTAAATCAGATTCAATCATAAACCCTAATTAGGGTTCATCTGATTTTCGATTCATCTTTTCTTTTTCTATTGGATTTTGGTAACATCATTAAGGGTGATCAAAGTGTAATCTGATCCTACAAGGTTTCCAGCAGGGTTAAGGTTCAGGTTTAACTAGTTCTCAATCGCGACAACTGTTAGAAATTAGGGTGTGTGTGTGATTGTGAATTTCTTACTTGAATCGTGTAAAAGTCCACTTTCCATATAAAGTATTTCGACCCTATCGGTGCCTGAGTTGCACGAAATCTCTATCGGGATAATTCAAGAAGAGAAACACTTTGTGTTCTAGGCACAAGATCACAAAGCAAGAAGATTAGAGGAATTGTATGTATTTTCGTTCTTATGTTCTGAGACCAATACTACCTATATATATATCATAGGAAGTTAGGAAGTTATGGACGGTTAATAGTGGTTAAAACTGAATTTAACTAACTTCCTGTCTAGATAGTTTTCATATTAACTCAACAAGTGTGCACTTCACACTTCCCTAACTCGTTTTCGAGCCGAACATAAAACTACATTGGTCTCTATTAAATCACCATTACCTAAATGGTTGTCGATGACACTAAAATCACCAACAAATCCCCCCCATTTTAGTGTAATCTTTGATTTACTAAAACATATATAAAGATATATGCAATTATGTTAAAACAAACATAACGAAGCAAACAAATGCATAAATGAAAATGTCTTGCGATTGAATTTTTATCTTAGTATAATACACATTTCAAATATTCGAAAATCGGGGTGTCTTAACGATTGAACCCGTCAATCCATTTGAATACCTGAAGATACTATACACATTCGTTTCTACAACACTCTAAAGTCATTTTCCATATGACAACTATTAATAAAGCCATGTGTCCCAATCCATTAATGAACATATAGGAAGCCAAGTCCAAGCTTCTTGAAGCGGCAAAACTTCATGTTCACATAGGTGATTCTTTTAGTCTTGCACCTGCATTTGCAATTTTTTAAAAGAATCATTAAGAAGGTAAACTTCAACCTAACCATCACTTGCAGGTCTGAACACATACCTCGGGAAGATAAATACACCATTTCCAACCTCTAGCTATGAGCTTTCCACATTGAATTCAGCTTCTAACGTCATATTAGAAGGGAATTGGGTATCTCATAGATAGTAGATTTATATGGACTTTAATCCCATCCCTATCACTGACTTATTCACTAAGTCCCTAGCGAGACCCTTCGTCAAGTGGTCTGCTAAAAATTCTTTTTGCACCGAACAAACCAATAGAAATCACATCCATTCATGATAAACTCTTCTAATCATACTATGCCTAAACACCTAAATGTCTAGACTTCTACCATTGTATATCTGACTATAAGCCTTAGTCAATGAGGAGCACTACCACATCGGATAGATATTGGTGCTATTGGTTTCTGCCAATTGGAATCACATGTATCAATTTCTTAGGCCATTCTGCTTCTTGAACCATCAGCACCAATGCTACAAACTTAGATTCCATAATAGAACCAGTGATGCATGTTTACTTCTTGGAAGCCCATGAAATGGCACCCCCCCCCCCAAGCAGGAAACACGCCACATCCACTCGTAGAAGATGGAATCTTCAACATTATTTATCCAGCTACACCGGAATAACCTTCTAACACCGAAGGATAATCCCATATAGATAAACCATTAATTCATTAGTACCTTAAGTACTTTGAACACCCTTGGGTTAAATGCTATGCCAATCTGTCTACCTAAGGATTACTAGTAAATCTGCTCAATCTACTAACTACATAAGCAATATCAGGTCTAGTGCTAGCCATAGCATACATCAAACATCCAATAGCTCTAGAATATTCGAGCTGATCCACAGGTTTGCCTGTATTTAGCTTAAGCTTTTCTACCAGATCCATAGGAGTACTCACACTGGAGAACAATCTTCACGATGAATTTTCTTGAGTATTTTCTCAATATAATGAGATTGTGTAATTACAATCCCTTTATTTTCACGTTTAATCTTAATACCAAGAATAACGTCTGCTTCTCCTATATCTTTCATTGAGAACTTCGATGACAAAAATTTCTTAGTTTTATCAACTTGATTTTGGTCAGTTCCAAAAATCAACATGTCTCAACATATAGACAAATTATGACACCTTTACTAGAGCTATCAAATTTGCTATATACACATTTGTCAGATTGGGTTAAAAAAAACCACGTGACAACGACAACCCATCAAACTTTTGATGCCACACTTAGGGTCTTTGTTTCAGCCCATAACAATGAATTGAACAACTACACACCTATGCCACATTGCCCGACATAATATAATCCTTCTTGTTGCCTCCATAATACACTTTCTTCATCACAATCACCTTTAAAAATGTTGTTATTTGTGACATCCATTTTGAATGATCACTAGATTGTGTATAGCAGCTAAAGCTAACAACAATCTAATAGTAGTGATACGAGCAACTGGTGCATAGGTATCGAAGTAATCAATCCCTTCCTTTTGTCTAAAGCCTTGGATTACCAATCGAGCTTTAAACTTGTCAATTGTTCCATCGACTTTCATCTTCCTTTTGAAGATCCATTTGCAACCTAAAGGTTTGCAACCAGGGGGTAAATCAGATAGAACCCATGTATTATTTTCCATAATAGAACCAATCTCATCGTCAATTGCTTCTTTCCAAAAAGCAGAATCTCAAGATTGCATAGCTTCATTATAGGTTCTAGGATCCTCCTCAATACTATAACAGTAAGAGTATTGTGATCCAACTTGATCTCTTGATCCCTCAACTAAGTATAGTTGAAAATCAGAACCATATGATTTAGCTTTCCGAACTCTTTTACCTTCGAGTTAGAAATTTCACTTGGTACATCATCAGAATGATCATCCCTTTGAGATTCATCCGAATTTGGTATACAATAATCCTTTGACTGAGGTAATTGAGAAAACGATCACATCAAAAATTGCATCTCTTGAATTCTATAATTGAGTTAATAGAAAACCAGGCGTCATTAGGTTTAAAATAACAAAAAACCTAAAATGCCATGGAATGCACAGCATATCCAACAAGGAATAAATGCAATCAATACCCTTTTCACCCAAAGTTTTCCGGTTTTGGGTCAGGAAGCCTAACAACGGCCCTACAACCCCAAACTCGCAAAAAAGCCAAGATTGGGGTCGTTCTTATTCTTCGTTTGGATATAAAAACAAACATGTTTTCAACATAGAGCGTAAGTGTGGTTTTTATGTGTTTTATATACTTGGTAGAGTCAATAAGAGATGTAATTGATGCCTACGCGTTTCACTTGAAAAGATTGTTTAGGGTTTTAAAAGAATCCACTCAGTATTTATTTGAAAATATGTAACCATCGAAAATTAAGTTTTAAATGTTTGTACAACTTGATTTATGATATGTATTACTTACAAATATAGTTTTGTAAAACCTTGAAAGGAATTGTGGAGAGAATTACTACATATACAACATATTTCATCATCTCACATCTCTCTGAAAAAATAAAATCTAATACAATTAAATAAACTACTAGTATAATTATTTAATACGACAAACATTAAACAATTTGACTTTTCAAGCTTTTACTAAAAAGATATTTTTTCGAATTGACACTTTATATTACTCTTTTATAAAAATACACAACGCATATATTATATACGAAAATGGTCCAAATAAGTGCGCTTCCAGCAGATGAAAGATATGTTATTAATCAATGACTATAGTTTCGACACGTTGTCAAAAACGTGTTTTCATCTTACAACTTTATTCAACGAACACATGCCACATTGAAACGCGCACCTATGCGCACTTCATTGTATACTAAAAATCACAAATTAAATGCCAAGCACGCGCGCATGCTAACTGGCGCATTTGATTTCAATTTAATTTGTGCGCACACTTCCATTTAAAAATTAGAAAATCAAAAAAAAACTTAGACGCGCTTCCTTCTAAAAATTAATACACACGTGCTTGACATGCCATATGAACATGTAAACAAGCAATAATTATATGGATGGGTGAATATGAAGTGGTTGAAAGCTGAGTTTATTGAATGTGAAACAATAATTATATGGATGGGTGAATATGAAGTGGTTGGTGGTTGGGTTTATTGAATATTAAAATGAAGTAGTTAGCATAAATAAATACATAACTTATTCAATGTATTTTATCAATGTTGTATTGTATTGATAACAGGTTATGTTATTTAACACACAAAATAGTAATTGTGTTAAACATAGAGCGTAACTGTGGTTTTTATGTTTTTTATATACTCGGTAGAATCAATAAGAGATTCAATTGCTGCCCACGCGTTTCACTTGAAAAGTTAATGGAAGGTTTTAAAAGAATGCACTCAGTGTTTATTTGAGAATATATAACCACGGAAAATTAAGTTTTAAATATTTCTACAACTTCCTTTAAAATATGCACTACTCACAAATACTAGGCGAGTACTCGCGCATAGTGGTGAAAAACCCTAGCGGCAGATAATTAACGACATACAATATTTGTGGTAAAATTTTCGTGTAGTGTTCAATATAGAACGTGAAAAGATCAAAATGAAATTGCAAACACACGTAATATGCAATAAATTCATAACATGCATCAAACAACATATAAAATCATTATTTTTCGACTGAAAGCGAAACATTACATCATTATGAGATAACTTCTACAACAACGCATGTTACTCGTCGCGTAAAACTTCTTGGTAGACGACATTTGAGGTGTAGACTCCTTCCTGGCCAAACTCATTTTCTGGTTTCACTAATACCTTGGTAGTTGCACGTGATATCTGTTGGATTATGGTAGTTGGATGCGCACACATACAACTAGAAGTGTGTGGGCCTATTGGGGGCACACACGATAAAACATTTAGAGTGCGCTTGTAACTTCACAAAATGTTTCTAAATTAAACCGAAGGACCTAAACGAGCAAGACACGAAATTCTATGGACCTATTGTGCATTGGCCGGTCATAGAATGTTCTTGGGAGGTGTCTAGATTCATTTTCATGGGATAAGGAGGGAAAGAGTTTTGTGATAAGGTTAGGGGTCTAGTTTCCTATTCTTATCATGAGTAGGGTTTAAGGGCTTTATATAGCCTCTTCCCTAGCTCATTAAGCACGGCACAAAACACAAAAGAAACACAAAAACTCTTTTCTTTATACCTCTCAATAAATCAGATTCAATCATAAACCCTAATTAGGGTTCATCTGATTTTCGGTTCATCTTTTCTTTTTCTGTTGGATTTCGGTAACATCATTAAGGGTGATCAAAGTGTAATCTAATCCTACAAGGTTTCCAGCAGGGTTAAGGTTCAGGTTTAACTAGTTCTCAATCACGACAACTGTTAGAAATTAGGGTGTGTGTGTGATTGTGAATTTCTTACTTGAATCGTGTAAAAGTCCACTTTCCGTATAAAGTATTTCGACCCTATCGGTGCCTGGGTTGCACGAAATCTCTATCGGATAAAACAGATTCTAGATGACAGTTAAGCAGTTAAAGTTGGTTAAAACCAACTTTCACAACTATTTTTCAACAGTTACACGGCTAGCAGTACTAACTACTTAGTGCTAGCAGTACTAACTACTTAGTACTGCTAGTGGAAAACTAAGTGCTAGCAGTACTAACAACTTAGTACTGCCACTGTAATTTTGTCATGGTCGAAAACATATTAACTCAACGAGTGTGTACTCCACACTTCCCTAACTCGTATCCAAGCTAAGTATGAAATCTCATTAGTCTCTAGTAAATCATCATTACCTAAATGGCCGTCAATGACACTAAAATCACCAACAAATCCCCCCCATTTTAGTGTAATCCTTGATTTACTAAAACATATATAAAGATATATGCAATTATGTTAAAACAAACATAACGAAACAAACAAATGCATAAATGAAAATGTCTTGCGATTGAATTTTCATCTTAGTATAATACACATTCCAAATATTCGAAAATCGGGGTGTCGTAACGATTGAACCCGTCAATCCATTTGAATACCTGAAGATACTATACACATTCGTTTCTACAACACTCTAAAGTTCGTTTACTTGACACTTTACAAGCCATGTGTCCCAATCCATTAATGAACATATAGGAAGCCAAGTCCAAGCTTCTTGAAGCGGCAAAACTTCATGTTCACATAGGTGGTTTCTTTTAGTCATGCCCTGCTTGCACTTTTTCAAAAGAACCATTAAGAAGTTAACTTCAACCTAACATCACTTGCAGGTCTGAACACATACATAGGGATATTAAAACATTTGTTCCAATCTCTAAGTGTGAGCTTTCTACATTGAATTCATCCTCTAACGTTGTATTAGAGAGGAATTAGGTATCTCACAGTTAGATGATCTAGTGGACTTTTCATCCCTATTACCGACTTATCCATTATGTCTTTAGCCAACCACTTTGTCAAGTGATATACTATCAATAGTTTAGTTTCACTATTATAAGACATAGAACATAATAATATTGACTTCTAAACATAACTCAATGTTTATTAACAAGTCATATAACCATTATACTTCTTTTAAACAAGGAAACAACGACTTATGAAGTTGAATACGTTGTACAACTTCTTCTTTGATCACAAGATACTACAATTTCCCAAGTGTAAATTCCAACACTTACTAACTCTTAATCTTCTTGATCAATTATTCGACTTCATCACTTTATCCTCATTATACGCAAAGGACCCCGTTGTATTTTAAACCAAAAAACCATAGGTTTTTTTTTAAATACAAAAGTACTGAAGGTATAGAAACCCGACATATCATTTACATATAAACAATGATATATCCCCAACCAGTAATACATCGTCTAAATACAAGCACTATGTATCTATTAGACAAAGTAACTCGGTTGCTTGTGTTAATGTAACACTCTTAGTAACCGATTGATTTAGTATAAATATCATGTTAATTAAAGTAAACACATTGTTACTACAAATAAATAACCATTTATTTAACATGTTTATAATCAATCAATCAATCCACCTATGATTCTTATTGACCATGCACTAATCAAGTCAATTACTTCATTGGTTTTATTACAATATTTCATTATTATGATAAGTGAAGTGTTATATTAAGAACCCATTTTAGATACAGAACTTTACAGAACTATTTTAAAGTAATCTTAGCCTTTAGATCTTTTAATCAATGGCTATAATTAATTGTGTCATTGATGTAATTAGCAAAAAGATGAGGCTATTAATTTTAAAGTTAAAAGGGCAATTTAGGGTTTTCATATTATCCCTAAAAAAGAGCTAAAATCTCATTCCAAAACACAACCGTCGGCCTCTCTTATTCTACAGATCTACTCGGCATAATTAAAAACCTAATATGACACCCCCTTTCCTCTCAACCCTATCATCAATCTTCGTAAATATTCTCCTCTCCTTTTTTAAACCTGGAGATCATCTCTCATGGTTACTTTGACGCCTCAATCGTTGACGATCAACAACCTTCGGTTAGTATTTATACTATTTTATTTGTTTTTATTATGGTACAACCGGCAAGAAACCATTCTTTATATATGTTTCAAGCCCGCTATTCAACCGACAAGAAACCATAGATAAATTCACGAGATTAGTTTTTAAATCAATAAGACTATTTGAAGATTATGATAATGTTTGTAGATTTAATGGAATTGTCACATATACATATATAAATCACGTGGCCTATGGGTTTTATTTGATTGTTTGTAGATCTAATTAAGTTTTTCACATAAAACTTAGTTACGTGGCCATATGTGGTTTATACATATAAATGTATATTTGATTTGACTTTTGAATTGCAAATGAATAATCAAGCACAAAATTGATTGAAACTTTTAAATATTAATTTAACTATAATTGTTTCTTTTGATTTATACATATAAATGTATATTTGATTTGACAGTAACTGTTATGACATATTTTGTTTGGTGCATAAAGAAATGTTTATTAACAGTTTTTATATCCCAGTTAATGATTTTAGTTGTTGTAATTTCGTGAATGGAACGAGTTATCAGGAAACTAAGAGACGTTTTTCATTAAAAGTCAACATGATGAGTTAGAGGCCACGTATTTGGAAGAAAAGCTTGAAGCAAAATATTTGTGATGGGCTAAAGCAGTATCAGATCCCCATACAAAATGTGAAGCGTGTACATATGTTTTTAAAAGACGTGCACATATGTTCTAATGAATTTGACGAGAAAGCATAGTTTGCGCATATGATCTTTGAAGGGTACACGTATGTTCTAATGAATTTGATGTGAAAGTGAAGCGTGCACGTATATTCTTTGAAGAGTGCACACATGTTTTTGATGATGTGCACATGTGTTCTAATGAATTTGACGAGAAAGCGCAGTGTGCACATATGTTCTTAGAAGGGTACACGTGTGTTCTAACGAATTTGATGTGAAAGTGAGGCATGCACGTATATTATTAGAAGAATGCACAAATGTTTTTGATGACGCGCACATCTATAGTCAAAAAGATACATTTGTATTTGAATTGTATTTCATTTTATATCAAATTTTGTGTATACTATTTATGTTTTGTTTTGTTATAAATTTAAATGTTACATGTATGTTTATGTGTTTGGTTATAAATTTCAAAGATTAAAAAATATACACCAGAAATACATATGCAATTACCATTAAACAATCGTACGCAAGAAACATATGTAAAATTACAATATTTAAAAAAACACATATTTTTTCTGAAAATATGTAAAACGTAAAAAATATAAAAAAATAGAAAAAAATATTTTGAAAATTAAGGGGCTTAAAAACGTTTTTAATAAAAAAAATTCAAAAAAGAAAAATTAAAACATGTTTTACTATTATGCCCTTTTGAATTAAATAAAAACATTTAATTATACTAAATTCTTATTGGTCCAAATGAGTTCTGTAAAGTTTTGCACCTAAATATGGTTCTCAATATAACGCGCCCCATTATGATAAATCCAATACTGGAATAACCTCACTCACAGACCATGCATCATGTAACATAAACGTAAGGTTCTTCCACGAAAAAATAACCGCAAATACCCAGGCCACAAGTCAATATTAACAGAAACCGATAAAATTTCATCATGCCAATTAAACACATGAATTTATTTCCCAGTAGCACATCTCAACGCATCATTTTAAACTAATGATCATCAAATTTCATGCAAGCATACATGGTTGCAGAAACTTAAAAATATCGAAAGAGATATCAAAGTCTGTTATAAACCAATCCAACAAATAGTGGGACATTTGAAAACTTTCAAATGAAAGACATGTAATGAACACCCTTTCATATCCAACAAATTGAATATTTGTCAAACCTTTAATTAACATACGCATACATGCCCAGGTTTCAACATTAACATTTCTTATTTTTAATGCGTTCATTGTTTACCATGTTTCACCGTGTCATTAAAACAATTTTCGACCGAAAAATGAAACCGTCAACATAACCATCAAAATTCACATGACAATATTATGATCATCATGAAATGATAAATAAACAAGAGATTTTTGTACCATACTGTAATGTGTAATACTTACCCATAATATATTTTCCCTCTTTCAATTTTATGTTGATTACTTCATGTATATTTTGAAGTAATATCTGTCACGAATTATATGAAAAACAATATTAAAGGAAATTAATTAAAATTAAATTAAGTAACATAGTGGTTTCCAAATTTATTTAATAAACATAAATTTACCACTAGTCGTCATCAAAATGGTAAAGAAATTACATACGCATGTGGTTGAGATTTAAATTGCTATGACACCACATGCAATTAAGACAAACCAATTCTTAAAACAACCCTTTTATATATGGTTTTATCCATGCCACCAGAACCTTGAAAACTCCACCATTCAAATGACTCTATCAGTGCGTCTATGTTTCACGAAATCTCTATCGGGATAATTCAAGAAGAGAAACACTTTGTGTTCTAGGCACAAGATCATAAAGCAAGAATATTAGAGGAATTGTAAGTATTTTCGTTCTTTCTGAGACAAATACTTCCTATATATATATCATAGGAAGTTAGGAAGTTATGGACGGTTAATAGTGGTTAAAACTGAATTTAACTAACTTCCTGTCTAGATAGTTTTCATATAAACTCAACGAGTGTGCACTCCACACTTCCCTAACTCGTTTCCGAGCCGAACATAAAACTACATTGGTCTCTAGTAAATCGACAGTCAGTAAATCGCCATTACCTAAATGACTGTCGATGACACTAAAATCACCAACAACAACAAGCAGAAACACTTAGGGTTTTAGATTAGGTAATTTTCGGTTGAAACTGCCCTATTTCGGTTCAACCGAAATTGGTGATAACCCTAATCTTCCAACCTAATTTTTGGTACAGAAGTGTTTGGGACTTTTGGTGATTGATTTTGGTATAACAAAGGTTGATTTCAGTTGTTGGTTGGTATAACAAAGGTTGTTTGGGTATACGTGAGGTGGGACTAGCATCCGGGCGTGTTTGTTAGACGTGTTTGTGTGAGTTCTCGTAGAGGTGACAATTTAGTCACTTGTTTCATAATACTTGATGTTGACTTCAAGGGTATGCTTTCTAGTTACTTTTCATGTTTTTTATTGTGTTTATATGTGTGTTAATTGTTGATGTTAAACTAGATCAATATCCGCTGCGTACTCGTAAGAGTTAATGGTTAACTTGATTGTTAAATTCTAACAGTGGCATCACGAGCCAACTCGTTTAGTATTTATATATTACATACGATTTAAACACACTAGGGCTGCATGAAATCTTGACATATTGTTTTATGCAATACTTTTCATAAATAATGAATAAACAACCTAGAATCAACACATTTGTTATATTGATATAAAATAAGAATAGATTAAAATTAAATGTTAATCAAGCTGCTATGTTATTCTATTCTTGTTTTATCTCGGCTATAAGACTCACGCAATCATATTATATGATGGATATGGTGATCTAGGCACTTTAGCAAAAAACCTAGTGAGAGTCTTATGGTTCTCCAATTGGGAAAGACTCTTTTGAGAACTCAAGGCATTATGTGATTTACAACTTTCATTATAAGAGTTTGTTCCTCAATTTTAATCCATTGTTTAGTCTATTTTGATTGCTTATATGTGATATGCCATGTGATGAACCAATATTTGCATATAAGACTTTATGAAACTCTTGAAAACGGACTTACAATTTATAGAGAAACTTGGATTAAAACATGTCTAATATTACACACGTAATTTAACTCCTTGTGACCAGTTATGTGTTATTTGCGAAACCGGGGTTTTTGGACAAATTAATACGGACATTAAACTATGAAATTTGATTTATTGTGAAGCTTTAGTTTTACATGCGCAATATGGTGTTGAATTGATCTTTAATTTTCTCCCGCCCCACTACTTGCTTCGGCATATGAGGGAATTATTGGAATTACTTGTGTCTTCGGACCAAGTAGGAGTACAATATAGAGTTTGATCAATTTGTAATCTCGCCATATTGGAAACAATAAAACTAATGTTAACAAAAGGGGTTCTTAACATACAAATAGCATCATTAGTCAATTGGAAGTACGGCTCACCCATTATGGACAAACTATAAGAGAAGTTTAAGGCGAGTTGAAGTAAGATTCCCCAAATGAAGTCAGGTTTTTAATACGCTTCGCGCTGACCTATTTCTCCGCTTCTTTGTGAGTCCAAAATGAAGCTACCGAGAACATTTGAAAAAAATGACGTCTATACCAAAAAGGTTAACAAAATGTTTTCTTAACTTTGTACTACAAGCTGTTTTGCATGCTTCTTGTACACGTTTTTGTCACATTTATGTGTATACCCTTATATGAAATTTTAAGTCCATGCCAGCCAAAACTAGAACACGTGCATTTGGCTTGACCTCTCTGGTCAGACCTCAGGGCCTTGCCAACCCATGGTGAATTTTTTCATAGGTTAGATCTATGTCAATTTTCGCACGTTCTGTTTTGGTGGACTTAAATTGAGTTACCTGGTCAGACCTCAGACTCGAGGCATAAGATGAGACCAAATATGCTTTTGACATTACTATAAGAGTTACTAATGTTACTAGTCTCATAAATCTAAGAGTTGCATTCCATGCACTTAACACTCGTCGCTTACCTCTTGCCCCACTTGTTTACACGTTGGTCAGACCTTCTGTAATAAGTCGGAGGTCAAGTTGGATCTTAGTCTTATTAGTAATTAGTTGGGTAGTTAATTCTTTTAAGAATTTAATTATCGACAATACTAATATTTGAACTTTTTCTAATTGTAGATAACTACCTCGTTAGCTAACAATTCGGTCTTCAGGGGTTTCTTCAAGAAACAAAAACTGACTGGACCCAACTTTATTAATTGGTATCGACAACTTAGGATTGTACTATCATTTGAGGATAAGTTGAATTACCTAGAGCAGCCACTTCTTCCTGTTCCTGTAGCTCCAGAGGGTCATCAAGTTGCTCCTGAAATCATTGCAGCTCATACTGCTTGGATTAAAGGATCAAAAGAGATAGTTGTACTCATGCTCATGACCATGGAGCCAGAGATCCAAAGAAATTATGAAAACCTTCATGCTTATGAGATGTTACAGGACTTAAAAACTCTGTTTGCCCAGCAAGCAGAGCAGGAGCTTTTTCAGACTACGCGAGATTTTCACTCTTGCAAGCACGAAGAAGGGCAGTCAGCTAGCTCGTATGTTCTGAAAATGAAGGGCTGTATTGAAAATCTAGAGCGTTTAGGGCACCCCGTGACACTTGGCCTTGCTGTGAGTCTGATTTTAATCGGTCTACGCAAGGAATTTGATGGGTTTGTGTAGAATTATAATATGCATAGCCTGGGGAAGACAGTTAATGAGTTGCATGCTATGATAAAGCTCCATGAGCAAACTCTAACTCTACCAAAAAATAACGCTCCTGCTCTTCATGCTATTCGAGCAGGTAAAGTCCAGAAAGTTAAAAAGCACAAAAAACCGCAACCCTAAATGGCTGCTAGGGGAAAAAATCAAGGGAATGGGAAATATAAGCATGCTTATGCTCCCAAGCCTAAGATTCTCCTTCCACCTAAGAGGGAAGATCCCGCAAAGGACTCAATCTCTCATAAGTGTGGTGAGACAGGGCATTGGAAGAGGAACTGTCCTCAATATTTAGCCGAGTTGCTGAAGAAGAAAAAGAACGCAGCCTCTGGAGCTGGTGGTTCAGGTATCTTCACTATAGAACTCAATACTTTCCTTAATAGATCATGGATCTATGACATTGATTGGATACTCATATTTGTAATACAACGCAGGGTCTAAGGGCAAGTAGGAAACTGAAACCGGGGGCTCTTAGCTTGTACGTGGGAAATGGTCAACGTGAAGCTATTAAAGCAATTGGCGTTTTTTATTTATGTCTCCTGAGTGGATTAGAGATTATTTTGAACAATTGTCATTATGTTCCCTCTATTACTAGATGAGTAATTTCTGTTTCCCGTTTGTACGAAGATGGTTTTATTAACCGCTTCGTGAATAATACAATTCAAGTTTCTAGGAATAACATGGTTATTTTAGTGCTATCTCAAGGGATGGTATATTTCAAATTGACTTGTGTAATTCTTATGCAAATGAAAGTTCTATATATACTATAAGCAACAAAAGAGCCAAGCTAGACTTGGACTCTGCTCTCTTGTGGCATTGTCGTCTTGGACACATTAGCAAAAAATGCATTGAGAAGTTGCAACATGATGGACTTCTCAATTCAACTGACCTTAGGGCTTTTGAAAAATACGTTCCTTGTATGTCTGGAAATATAGCAAGGAAACCTTACACACATCAAGTGGAAATGGTAAAAGACTTACTTGGACTAATACACACCGATGTATGTGGCCTATTTAAGATCATGTCAAGATGAGGAGCAAACTACTTCATCACTTTCACTAACGACTTCAGTCGTTATGGTTATGTTTACTTGTTAAAGCATAAACATGAAGTGTTTGAAACTTTCAAAGTGTTTCAAAAGGAAGTAGAAAATCAACTCGGTAAGACCATAAAATCGCTACGTTCTGATCGTGGGTGCGAATATATAAGTCAAGAGTTTTTGGATCATCTGAAGGATCATGGGATTATCGCCCATCGTACTCCTCCTTACACTCCACAACACAATGGTGTGTCGGAGAGGAGAAACAGAACCCTACTGGATATGGTTCGATCTATGATGAGTGAAACAACTCTTCCAAAATCCTTTTGGGATTATGCTCTTGAGACTGCTGGACGCATTCTCAATATGGTTCCAACTAAGAAGGTTGAAAAGACACCATACGAAGTATGGCATGGGCAAGCCCCTAAGCTGTCTTACTTAAAAGTCTAGGGTTGTGAGGCACTTGTTAAGCGAGATACTCTTACCAAGCCTGACAAGTTAGAACTCAGGTCTATGAAGTATATCTTCATAGGATACTCAAAGGAAACGATGGGTTATTCTTTCTACTACCCACCCGAGAACAAAGTCCTTGTTGCTCGGAATGCTAAATTCCTAGAGAATAGTCTTATAACTCAAAAATCAAGTGGGAGTCTATAAGATCTTGAAATTACTCAAGAAGAAGATACACATCCTTCTATAGATACTAGCTTAAATAATGAAGAGGATGATCTAGAAATAGATGAACCTCAAAGTGATATCATTCCCATTCGTAGATCCACAAGGACACGACGTCCCACAGATCGTATGTGTTTATACATCGATGCTGAGGAGCATGAGTTAAGTGATCTTGGCGAACCCGCTAACTATAAAGTTGCATTGTTAGACCTTGAGTCTGATAAATGGCTTAATGCTATGAATGTGGAAATGCAATCCATGAAAAACAACGAAGTTTGGGACTTAGTTGAACTTCCTTGTAACTGCAAAACCGTTGATAGCAAGTGGCTCTTTAAGAAGAAGACCGACATGGATGGAGTTGTACACACCTATAAAGCTCGTCTTGTGGCGAAGGGCTATACTCAAACCCCAAGGATTGATTATGAGGAAACCTTCTCACCTGTTGTAAACATTAGAGCTATTATGATTCTTATAGCCATAACAGCGTTTTATGACTATGAGATTTGGCAAATGGATGTCAAAACTGCCTTCCTCAATAAATATCTCTCCGAAGAGGTTTACATGGAGCAACCTGAAGGTTTTGTCAATCCAAAATATCCAAACCGAGTATGCAAGCAAAAGCGTTTCATTTATGGGCTTAAGCAAGCATCAAGGAAATGAAATAAATGATTTGATGATGAAATAAAGAAATTTGGTTTCACTCAAAATCGTGATGAGCCATGTGTATATCTAAAAGCTAGTGGGAGTAATGTTACTTTCCTAATCTTGTATGTCGATGACATATTAATCATGGGAAACAACATTCCAATGTTACAAGATGTAAAATCCTACCTTGGAAGATGTTTTGCTATGAAAGATTTAGGTGAAGCTGCATATATTCTTGGAATCAAGATCTACAGAGATAGATCACGACGATTAATTGGCTTATGCCAAAGTGCTTATATTGAAAAAAATTCTTAAAGCGATATCACAAGGGAATTTCCAAACGTGGAAAGTATTCCCAAAGCAAGATAAGCATAGATTGAGTAATCACAAAGGTTGCTTCTACACCAGCAGAGTTAAAGCGCATGCAAAGATGTTCCCATATATGCCTCCCTGTAGGTTATATTATGTATGTTGTGAGATGTACTCGCCCTGATGTTTGCGTTCCGCTTCAAACTAGCATGCCATTTCAACAGAATCCAGTGATCTTCACTGGACTTACTGTTAAGAACATCTGAAGTATCTCAATGAATACAAGGACATGTTTCTAGTTTACGAGGTGATTCTAAAATAAGAGCCAGGGTTTCTTGCTACTCTAATCTGGATTCGGATGGATGCTGATGACCTTAAGTTTCAGACTGGATATGTGTTCGTTTTGAATGGAGGTGCTGCTGATTGGAAGAGTGCCAAGTAAAGCATTTTCGCTAGTTCATCTGCAGAAGCTGAGTATATTACTGCTTATGGTGCTTCTAAGGAAGCTGCTTGGGTTAGAAAATTCATGTCTGGGCTAGGTGTGGTTCCCACAATTGAAGAACCCATAAGTATTAATGTGAGAATAGCTGAGCACTTACCCATAGCTAACGAATTTGGAATCACTAAAAGGGTGCTAGACATTTCCGAGCCAAAGTTCACTACCTTCGTGAAGTTATTGAATATGGGTGACTTAAGTTAGAAAAAAAGTTCACAAACATGAGACAACTTAGCTAATCCTTTTACTAAAGCGTTAACTTTTCCAAAGCATTCAAAACATACTAGAAATATTGGAATGCTTCCAGCTAGTAGTCTCATGTAAATCGTTTTATTAGTATTGGATAATTAGGATTGTAAGACAATTTTATTTTCTGATGAATAAAGATACGAGGTATTTGTTTTCATTCATATAACAATTGTTAATCCTATATTTATTTAATCCTTGAATGATTCATCATTCTAAATATGCCCATTGCCGGTTAACAGTATGGGAATATTGTTACATAAGGTAAATGTGAGTGTTGGATATATTCGTTGAATATGTGGATGGTTCCCAGGCCAAAAAAAACCCTTCCCCCATATTTAACTCACAAGGGATTCGTATTGGAAACAACCCCAACCTGTCCGAAAAATACTTAATGTATCCGATGTCATAAGTAAAATTTGAAAATGGTTAGTAAGTCATCATTAGACTTGAGAATACAAACAAGTATCTGGTATGTGAGATATCACTTTTAATTCTAAGTCAAACGTTGTCCTGAAATAAGGTAAGTTATAAAGACTCATTATTGAAAGTGATGTGAAGCAGCATTCACAACACTTGAAGCAACAAAGAATTTGTTTCCTGCCACTTGATGTGGCATAATGATGCCTTGGCGCCCGTGCTCTCCAGAATTAATCAGATAATTGTTTGGCCAAACCCAAAAGGGTAATGCATAGATGATTCTTGATTACAGTTGGTATATACTGAGAGAGTTAAGATACAAGAAACGAGAATCATCAAAATGTTATAAAACTAAATGGCAATGAGGCTAGGGAATTCCATATCCATGGATTAACGTATTTGACAAAGGGAATGAATTATCGCAAAGATAAAATAACTATGCTATTAGAGAATGTTTTATGAAACAATGTTTATGAAACTTGATCTCAGACACTTTTAGTTTTAAAAACGAATGTGAGTGTTGCTAGACGTTTTCTTCGTTAGTATATGGGCAGTTTGCTACTCCAACTCCCAAGTCGGAGCTGTTGGATTATGGTAGTTGGATGCGCACACATACAACTAGAAGTGTGTGAGCCTATTGGGGGCACACATGATAAAACATTTAGAGTACGTTTGTAACTTCACGAAATGTTTCTAAATTAAACCGAAGGACCTAAATGAGCAAGACACGAAATTCTATGGACCTATTGTGCATTGGCCGGTCATAGAATGTTCTTGGGAGGTGTCTAGATTCATTTTCATGGGATAAGGAGGGAAAGAGTTTTGTGATAAGGTTAGGAGTCTAGTTTCCTATTCTTATCATGAGTAGGGTTTGAGGGCTTTATATAGCCTCTTCCCTAGCTCATTAGGCACGGCACAAAACACAAAAGAAACACAGAAACTCTTTTCTTTATACCTCTTCTTAAATCAGATTCAATCATAAACCCTAATTAGGGTTCATCTGATTTTCGGTTCATCTTTTCTTTTTTTGTTGGATTTCGGTAACATCATTAAGGGTGATCAAAGTGTGATCTGATCCTACAAGGTTTCTAGTAGGGTTAAGGTTCAGGTTTAACTAGTTCTCAATCGTGACAACAAGCAGAAACACTTAGGGTTTTAGATTAGGTGATTTTCGATTGAAACTGCCCTATTTCGGTTCAACCGAAATTGGTGATAACCCTAATCTTCCAACCTGATTTTTGGTACAAAAGTGTTTGGGACTTTTGTTGATTGATTCCAGTTGTTGGTTGGTATAACAAAGGTTGTTTGGGTATACGTGAGGTGGGACTAGCATCCGGGCGTGCTTGTTAGACGTGTTTATGTGAGTTCTCGTAGAGGTGATAATTTAGTCACTTGTTTCATAATACTTGTTGTTGACTTCAAGGGTATGTTTTCATGTTCCTTATTGTGTTTATATGTATGTTAATTGTTGATGCTAAACTAGATCAATATCCGTTGCATACTCGTAAGAGTTAATGGTTAACTTGATTGTTAAATTCCAACAAATTCAACCTTTACATGATTTTCCCTACTTCTATTTGTAAACAACTTTGGCATGCTATTCCCATGATATATTATATTTAAATCAAAAGAGACATTAGTCTGGAAACCCACATACCCAAGGAAAGCAGAAAGTTGGTGAATAAAGCCTTGGGAAGTTATAGATGAGTCAGGACACTGAGTCTTCGATATAGACCCCTCGCTATCAAAGGAAACTTTCTTAAACAGCTTTGGACAATTTTTAAAAACATCTCCCCTATACCTGAATTGGTCTTTAGATGATATCGACACTTCTCTTAAGGAGGTGCAATCAAATGCATAAATTCTCCATACGTTAGATGGAAGTTTGGGCAACACTTCCAGCTTTTCGCAACCACTAACATCAAGCCATCCAAGACTAGAAAGTTGACTTAAACTTCCAAGCAAGCTAGTAAAATTATTCCCTTCTAGTTTAGTTCCTTTAGACATGATAAGCCTCCAATGCAATCAGGCATTTGTTCTAAATTGAAGTAGCTGAAATTTAGAGACTTTAACATATGTAAACCTGCCAATGAAACTGGTTTTTGGGGATGTTGTTTTTTACTTAGTAAACCAAAAGGAGAAGTGATTGAAGTCCACCATCTAGGTTGAATCCCCCCTTGGCTACCGAATGTCAATGATTCGAGGTTTATTAGAGAGGATACAAAAGACGAAAGTTCTCTAATGGCAGTTTTGTCAACATGAAGCTCCATTAAGCTTTTGATCTGACCCAATGCTTCATGTCTTCGGACCAAGTAGGAGTACAATATAGAGTTTGATCAATTTGTAATCTCGCCATATTGGAAACAATAAAACTAATGTTAACAAAAGGGGTTTCTTAACATACAATAACATCATTAGTCAATTGGAAGTACGGCTCACCCATTATGGACAAACTATAAGAGAAGTTTAAGGCGGGTTGAAGTAAGATTCCCCAAATGAAGTCAGGTTTTTAATACGCTTCGCGCTGACCTGTTTCTCCGCTTCTTTGTGAGTCCAAAATGAAGCTACCGAGAACATTTGAAAAAAATGACGTCTATACCAAAAAGGTTAACAAAATGTTTTCTTAACTTTGTACTACAAGCTGTTTTGCATGCTTCTTGTACACGTTTTTGTCACATTTATGTGTATACCCTTATATGAAATTTTAAGTCCATGCCAGCCAAAACTAGAACACGTGCATTTGGCTTGACCTCTCTGGTCAGACCTCAGGGCCTTGCCAACCCATGGTGAATTTTTTCATAGGTTAGATCTATGTCAATTTTCGCACGTTCTGTTTTGGTGGACTTAAATTGAGTTACCTGGTCAGACCTCGGACCCGAGGCCTAAGATGAGACCAAATATGCTTTTGAAATTACTATAAGAGTTGCTAATGTCACTAGTCTCATAAATCTAAGAGTTGCATTCCATGCAATTAACACTCGTCGCTTACCTCTTGCCCCACTTGTTTACACGTTGGTCAGACCTTCTGTAATAAGTCGGAGGTCAAGTTGGATCTTAGTCTTATTAGTAATTAGTTGGGTAGTTAATTCTTTTAAGAATTTTAATTATCGCCCAATACTAATATTGAACTTTATCTAAATTGTGATAACTACCTCGTTAGCTAACAATTCGGTCTTCAGGGGTTTCTTCAAGAAACAAAACCTGACTGGACCCAACTTTATTAATTGGTATCGAAAACTTAGGATTGTACTATCAATTGAGGATAAGTTGAATTACCTAGAGCAGCCACTTCTTCCTGTTCCTGTAGCTCCAGAGGGTCAGCAAGTTGCTCCTGAAATCATTGCAGCTCATACTGCTTGGATTAAAGGATCAAAAGAGATAGTTGTACTCATGCTCATGACCATGGAGCCAGAGATCCAAAGAAATTATGAAAACCTTCATGCTTATGAGATGTTACAGGACTTAAAAACTCTGTTTGCCCAGCAAGCAGAGCAGGAGCTTTTTCAGACTACGCGAGATTTTCACTCTTCAAGAACCAAATCGCGAAGAAGGCTGTCAGCTAGCTCGTAGTTACTGAAAATGTAGGGCCTGTATTGAAAATCTAGGAGCGTTTAGGGCACCCCGGTGACACTTGGCCTTTGCTGTGAGTCTGAATTTAATTCCGGTCTACGCAAGGAAGTATGATGGTTTGTGTATAATTATAATATGCAAGCCTGGGGAAGACAGTTAATGAGCTTGCATGCTAGATAAAGCTCCATGAGCAAACCTCACTAACCTATCTACCAAAAAACAACGCTCCTGCTCTTCATGCTATTCGAGCAGGTAAAGTCCAGAAAGTTAAAAAGCACAAAAAACCGCAACCCTAAATGGCTGCTAGGGGAAAAAATCAAGGGAATGGGAAATATAAGCATGCTTATGCTCCCAAGCCTAAGATTCTCCTTCCACCTAAGAGGGAAGATCCCGCAAAGGACTCAATCTCTCATAAGTGTGGTGAGACAGGGCATTGGAAGAGGAACTGTCCTCAATATTTAGCCCGATTGCTGAAGAAGGAAAAAGCAACGCAGTCCTCTGGAGCCTGGGTGGTTCATGTATCTTCACCATAGAACTCATACTATCCTAATAGATCATGGATCTATGACATTGATTGGATACTCATATTTGTAATACAACGCAGGGCAGGGGGGGACTATCCAAAGTGCAAGTAGGAAACTGAAACCGGGGGCTCTTAGCTTGTACGTGGGAAATGGTCAACGTGAAGCTATTAAAGCAATTGGCGTTTTTTATTTATGTCTCCTGAGTGGATTAGAGATTATTTTGAACAATTGTCATTATGTTCCCTCTATTACTAGATGAGTAATTTCTGTTCCCGTTTGTACGTAGATTGCTTTTATTAACCGCTTCGTGAATATATACAATTCAAGTGTCAAGGAATAAACATGGTATTTTTGTGCCATCTCAATGATGGTATATTTTCAAATTGACTTGTGTAATTCCTTATGCAAATGAAAGTTCTATATATACTATAAGCAACAAAAGAGCCAAGCTAGACTTGGACTCTGCTCTCTTGTGGCATTGTCGTCTTTGACACATTAGCAAAAAATGCATTGAGAAGTTGCAACATGAATTGACTTCTCAATTCAACTGATCTTAGGCTTTGAAAAATACGTTCCTTGTATTCGGGAAATATAAGGCAAGAAACCCTACACACATCAAGTGGAAATGTAAAAGACTTACTTGGACTAATACACACCGATGTATGTGGCCTATTTAAGATCATGTCAAGATGAGGAGCAAACTACTTCATCACTTTCACTAACGACTTCAGTCGTTATGGTTATGTTTACTTGTTAAAGCATAAACATGAAGTGTTTGAAACTTTCAAAGTGTTTCAAAAGGAAGTAGAAAACCAACTCGGTAAGACCATAAAATCGCTACGTTCTGATCGAGGGTGCGAAATAAATAAGTCAAGAGTTTTGGAACATCTGAAGATCATGGGGATTAGCGCCCATCGTACTCCTCCTTATTACACTCCACAACACATGGTGTGTCGGAGAGACAAGAGAACAGAACCCTACTGGATATGGTTCGACTCTATGATGAGTGAAACAACCTCCAAATCCTTTGGATTATGCCCTCTTGAGACTGCTGGACGCATTCTCAACATGGTTCCAACTAAGAAGGTTGAAAAGACACCATACGAAGTATGGCATGGGCAAGCCCCTAAGCTGTCTTACTTAAAAGTCTAGGGTTGTGAGGCACTTGTTAAGCGAGATACTCTTACCAAGCCTGACAAGTTAGAACTCAGGTCTATGAAGTATATCTTCATAGGATACTCAAAGGAAACGATGGGTTATTCTTTCTACTACCCACCCGAGAACAAAGTCCTTGTTGCTCGGAATGCTAAATTCCTAGAGAATAGTCTTATAACTCAAAAATCAAGTGGGAGTCTATAAGATCTTGAAATTACTCAAGAAGAAGATACACATCCTTCTATAGATACTAGCTTAAATAATGAAGAGGATGATCTAGAAATAGATGAACCTCAAAGTGATATCATCCCTTTTCGTAATCCTCAAGGCAACGACGTCCCACAGATCGTATGTGTTTATACATCGATGCTGAGGAGCATGAGTTAAGTGATCTTGGCGAACCCGCTAACTATAAAGTTGCATTGTTAGACCTTGAGTCTGATAAATGGCTTAATGCTATGAATGTAGAAATGCAATCCATGAAAAACAACGAAGTTTGGGACTTAGTTGAACTTCCTTGTAACTGCAAAACCGTTGATAGCAAGTGGCTCTTTAAGAAGAAGACCGACATGGATGGAGTTGTACACACCTATAAAGCTCGTCTTGTGGCGAAGGGCTATACTCAAACCCCAAGGATTGATTATGAGGAAACCTTCTCACCTGTTGTAAACATTAGAGCTATTATGATTCTTATAGCCATAGCAGCGTTTTATGACTATGAGATTTGGCAAATGGATGTCAAAACTGCCTTCCTCAATAAATATCTCTCCGAAGAGGTTTACATGGAGCAACCTGAAGGTTTTGTCAATCCAAAATATCCAAACCGAGTATGCAAGCAAAAGCGTTGACATTATTGGCTTAAGCAAGCATCAAGAAATGAAATAATGATACTATGTGAAAATAAAGAAATTTGGTTTCACTCAAAATCGTGATGAGCCATGTGTATATCTAAAAGCTAGTGGGGAGAATGTTATACTTTCCTAATCTTGTATGTCGATGACATATTAATCATGGGAAACAACATTCCAATGTTACAAGATGTAAAATCCTACCTTGGAAGATGTTTTGCTATGAAAGATTTAGGTGAAGCTGCATATATTCTTGGAATCAAGATCTACAGAGATAGATCACGACGATTGATTGGCTTATGCCAAAGTGCTTATATTGAAAAAATCTTAAAGCGATATCACAAGGGAATTTCCAAACGTGGAAAGTATTCCCAAAGCAAGATAAGCATAGATTGAGTAATCACAAAGGTTGCTTCTACACCAGCAGAGTTAAAGCGCATGCAAAGATGTTCCCATATATGCCTCCCTGTAGGTTATATTATGTATGTTGTGAGATGTACTCGCCCTGATGTTTGCGTTCCGCTTCAAACTAGCATGCCATTTCAACAGAATCCAGTGATCTTCACTGGACTTACTGTTAAGAACATCTGAAGTATCTCAATGAATACAAGGACATGTTTCTAGTTTACGAGGTGATTCTAAAATAAGAGCCAGGGTTTCTTGCTACTCTAATCTGGATTCGGATGGATGCTGATGACCTTAAGTTTCAGACTGGATATGTGTTCGTTTTGAATGGAGGTGTTGTTGATTGGAAGAGTGCCAAGCAAAACATTTTCGCTAGTTCATCTGCAGAAGCTGAGTATATTACTTCTTATGATGCTTCTAAGGAAGCTGTTTGGGTTAGGAAATTCATTTTTGGGCTTGGTGTTGTTCCCACAATTGAAGAACCCATAAGTATTAATGTGAGAATAGCTGAGCACTTACCCATAGCTAACGAATTTGGAATCACTAAAAGGGTGCTAGACATTTCCGAGCCAAAGTTCACTACCTTCGTGAAGTTATTGAATATGGGTGACTTAAGTTAGAAAAAAAGTTCACAAACATGAGACAACTTAGCTAATCCTTTTACTAAAGCGTTAACTTTTCCAAAGCATTCAAAACATACTAGAAATATTGGAATGCTTCCAGCTAGTAGTCTCATGTAAATCGTTTTATTAGTATTGGATAATGTAGGATTGTAAGACAATTTTATTTACTGATGAATAGAAGATACAGGATTTGTTTTCATTCATATAACAATTGTTAATCCTATATTTATTTAATCCTTGAATGATTCATCATTCTAAATATGCCCATTGCCGGTTAACAGTATGGGAATATTGTTACATAAGGTAAATGTGAGTGTTGGATATATTCGTTGAATATGTGGATGGTTCCCAGGCCAAAAAAAACCCTTCCCCCATATTTAACTCACAAGGGATTCGTATTGGAAACAACCCCAACCTGTCCGAAAAATACTTAATGTATCCGATGTCATAAGTAAAATTTGAAAATGGTTAGTAAGTCATCATTAGACTTGAGAATACAAACAAGTATCTGGTATGTGAGATATCACTTTTAATTCTAAGTCAAACGTTGTCCTGAAATAAGGTAAGTTATAAAGACTCATTATTGAAAGTGATGTGAAGCAGCATTCACAACACTTGAAGCAACAAAGAATTTGTTTCCTGCCACTTGATGTGGCATAATGATGCCTTGGCGCCCGTGCTCTCCAGAATTAATCAGATAATTGTTTGGCCAAACCCAAAAGGGTAATGCATAGATGATTCTTGATTACAGTTGGTATATACTGAGAGAGTTAAGATACAAGAAACGAGAATCATCAAAATGTTATAAAACTAAATGGCAATGAGGCTAGGGAATTCCATATCCATGGATTAACGTATTTGACAAAGGGAATGAATTATCGCAAAGATAAAATAACTATGCTATTAGAGAATGTTTTATGAAACTTGATCTCAAGACCTATTAGTTTTAAAGAACGAATGTGAGTGTTCTAGAGACGTTTTCTTCGTTGTATAATGGAGGCAGTCTTCTACTGACCAAATCCCTAAGTCGGATCTGTTTGGATATGGTAGTTTGATGCGCACAACATACAACAGAAGTGTGGTGATCTATTAGGGGGTACACACGCTAAAATATTTAGAGTACTGTTTGTAACTTTCAACGAAATGTTTTCCTAAATTAAAACCGAAGTAGGTACCTAAATGAGCAAGACACGAAATTCTATGGACCTATTGTGCATTGGCCGGTTATAGAATGTTCTTGGGAGGTGTCTAGATTCATTTTCATGGTATAAGGAGGGAAAGAGTTTTGTGATAAGGTTAGGAGTCTAGTTTCCTATTCTTATCATGAGTAGGGTTTGAGGGCTTTATATAGCCTCTTCCCTAGCTCATTAGGCACGGCACAAAACACAAAAGAAACACATAAACTCTTTTCTTTATACCTCTCCTTAAATCAGAGTCAATCATAAACCTTGATTAGGGTTCATCTGATTTTCGGTTCATCTTTTCTTTTTCTGTTGGATTTCGGTAACATCATTATGGGTGATCAAAGTGTGATCTGATCCTACAAGGTTTCCAGCAGGGTTAAGGTTCAGGTTTAACTAGTTCTCAATTGTGACAACAAGCAGAAACACTTAAGGTTTTAGATTAGGTGATTTTCGGTTGAAACTGCCCTATTTCGGTTCAACCGAAATTGGTGATAACCCTAATCTTCCAACCTGATTTTTGGTACAAAAGTGTTTGGGACTTTTGGTGCTTGATTTCAGTTGTTGGTTGGTATAACAAAGGTTGTTTGGGTATACGTGAGGTGGGACTAGCATCCGGGCGTGCTTGTTAGACGTGTTGGTGTAAGTTCTCGTAGAGGTGACAATTTAGTCACTTGTTTCATAATACTTGTTGTTGACTTCAAGGGTATGTTTTCTACTTACTTTTCATGTTCCTTATTGTGTTTATATGTGTGTTAATTGTTGATGCTAAACTAGATCAATATCCGCTGCGTATTCATAAGAGTTAATGGTTAACTTGATTGTTAAATTCCAACAGCCTCTAGATAACGCAACATAAAGCTAGCCATGCGAGAAAACTGAGTCGGGCAAATAGACACCCACATTTGAAATTGTTTGCCCCTAAGCTTTATTGATAATCATCTCAAAGCTAAGGCAAACAGGGAATTGTGTTCTCTTTAGTTTGAAAGGGAACATGTCTTATTCGGATGGAGCAAGAGAAATTCTTGGCAACAGTACTCTAACTTCAGCGTTTTGTCCGACAGCAATTTCAGCATCGATGACATTAGAATCAAAGCGTTTGCATATAAGCTTCGTGCCATTACATAATCCATTAGCCGAATTGAGATTCCTTAGAATAATTGGGCATCCAATTTTCAAGCGCAGGCAATGAGGTGGCAATCCGCTCACATTAAGCGAGTTTAAGAATTCTAAAGGATATAAGAATTCAAGCGCAGGCAATGAGGGGGCAATTCGCATAATTTTAAGGCGAATATTTCTTTTCGAAAAACTATCGCCGTTAAAATTTATTTCAACGATTGCTTTTCTCATGACATGATTGCCTTATTTTTTGGATAACATAAATTCATCGATTAAGATTTTAGTAATAATAGCCCAATACTTGCGCTTACCAAATTTTTTCCGTGTGTTTTTGTCCGAACATTCATCTGCTAAAAGGTTATAATAAACCAATGATTAGCATAATACGAAACATCAATAACTCTCATAAATACTTAAAAATACAAAAGTATAACTTCGTTATTGGTCATTTATGTATAAGATGTTATTGGTCATTTGTAATGTTTTTTAAGACGATGTGGTTTCACTTACTCTAAAACTATAAGTTTGAATATGAGGCCTAAATTATATTGGTCGTTTGTACGGTGATATTTTATCGCAACGTATAATATGTTTTTTAATACAATTCTAGTAATTCATGTAAGTCTTCTAAATTTAATCCCAATTTGTAAGCGATCTTAACCTTTTTTTCTTTTTGCTAGTTTACACTTTATGTTCTAGTGGCTTTTAGAGGGCACTGTGTCATCACGTCGTTGCTGACGTGGCAACGCCGTTTCCGGCGTTATGCCACCGGAAAGTGAAAACCCCCCACGATATTGGTGCCCACGTTAACATATCAACGCTGTAACGCAGCCTATTTTCTTGGTTTTTTCTTTTAAAAAGCGGGTATATGTTGTGTTTAGTGTGTCTGTGTGTGTGTGTTTTGATTGAGTGACTGTGTAGTGTGTGTTTTGGTGTGTGTTTTTCAACAGCGGCAGTGAGGAGGAAAAGTGTGGGTCATTTTAGTTTTTTTACATGTTTAGTCCTTGTGATTTTAGTCCTTGTGATTTTAGTTTTTTTTATTTTTGCAACAAGAAAAAAAATAGTTTTATTTTTGTAACTTTAAAAAAAATGATATTTTTTATTTAGTGTGTTTTAATAAATAGAAAAGTAAAAAAAAAAATATGTCTCAAAAAGTGGCGTTATTTGGTGTTATGATTATAGGGGTTTTTTTTGTTGGTGTTATGGTGTTATGACACTTGACCCTCTTAGCCTTTTTCTTTTTGCTAGTTTACACTCTATGGTCTAGTAGCTTTAGGATATGTTTGGCGAAATGGGCTGGGGCTGGGGCTGGGGCTGGAGCTTATATTATATAAACTGGAATTGAAATTTGTATTTTTGTAAACTTATTTGGCAAATGAGCTGGGGCTGGAGCTTATTATTGCATAATTACTAAAAAGGATATAATTAAATGAGTTTTATGGTATATGTTAGATATTTGTGTGGGTAAATATGTAATTTATGGTTCATAAGCCCCAGGCTAAAGTTTTTAGCTCCTTTTATGAGGCTGAGACTTACAGAGGCTTATGACTTCATAAGCCCGCGTGACAAACGAGGCTTATTTTATAAGCATGCTTATTTGAAAAGCCCAAGCCCCAATTGTAACACCCTCATTTTTGACATATAGCAGCGAAAGCTAATCTGGGGTATTACTTCATGGATCAACAGACATAATCAT
>BQNB010077508.1:0-30821 GCA_026074375.1 Tanacetum coccineum | reverse complement strand
TTTTGTTTCATTCTTTTATTCATTTTGTCTCATCAAATTAAGAATCCTAATAATATTTTCCAAGTGCTTGACAACACGTGTCACAAGATTGGATCAACCGCCGTTGCAGATAATGCAAATGATGTATTGCTTTGTCAATAACATTCACGTAGATTATGCGGAGTTATTGTGGGAAGATCCAACATCTTATCTAAGATTTACAAAGATCATCATTAGTCATTACATGACCAGTTTCCTTGAAATTTCAAGACGTGCTCGTGACATGTATCACAACCTGCAAGATGATGATATAATGAAAAATATCTTTAATTCAGGGAGACACAAAGATAAAGTTGGCATGAAAATTCCAGATTGGACGATCACTGAAGAGATGAAGCACACGGAGCAATACAGGATGTATGCGGAGGTGTTTGGGTTAGATGTTCCTCTGACTCAGTCACAACCGACTGAGTCTACCCAAGGAACACATAGGACACTTAGCACCCCTAGGTCACCTACCCCTAAAAAGGATACAACAAAGTCAAGTGCTCCAAAACGATCTACTGTAATTCGTTTTCATCTTCCTAAAAGGAAATCTACACGTCTAACTCCACCAGCTCCAGTGCCAACTGTTGATAAAGCAGATGAGACGTTCTTACAAGATACATTAAAAGTAAGTCTTGTTGAGCACAAAAGTCGAGAAGAGCAAGAAGCTAGAGAAAATGTGGAACTGGTCAACAAGCACTTAGTGTTGATGGAAGGATCTGAGAATGTTATTAATGATAGTTTACCTCCTAAGAATGATGAACCACAGATTCCTGGCACTAGGTTAGAGCCCAGGAGTGATAAGGAAAGTCCGAAGGTGGAGATCACTAATGATGAAGAGGTGGAAATTACTAATGTTGTCATACCTGTCAATGTTAATGAAGAGGAGGAGGAAATAACTGATGAAGTGTATGAGTTAAAACGAAGGGAGAAAGGGAAGATTGTAGAGGAGTCTAAGAGTACACCATTCCCCACACCAATTAGATCTCCTAGGACTTATACTAATCTCGTATCTTCGGATACTGAGAAACTCCAAGAAATGACAGAAACTGATCTACACCTATACCATCATCAGTTCACTCAAACCAAGTTATCTACCACAAATTACTTCTTTTCATATTCAAAGCCAAATCTTGGTCGTTTCAAAACGTATTACAAGGGTTCTCTTCAGGGAGTTTCAAGGACGCTATGCGATATTGTTTGAACATCTGAAAGCTAACAAATAATAATAAATTTTTTTCTCAAGAAGTCATTTGATACTCTTGTTGATCATCTCCAGGAAGTAATGGTTGAATCTCTACTCACGATGGTAGATAAGCATATCAAGGAGCAAGTAGCGAAGCAAGTTCCTGAGCATGTTAAAGTTCAAGTTCCAATGTATGTTGCAAAAGGGCTGCTTTTGGAAAGGGAACAGAATAAAGAAGAGATTGATAAGATAATTGCTAAAGCCATGTTACAGGAGCGTGGGAGATTTCATGCTGAAATTTCATCACATATTCAACAAGCAATTGATAATCACATTACTTCTCTGGTTGATGAGTCTGTAAGAAATTATATGTCTGGACTATCTTCATTGTTCATCAACTCAACTACAAACAAAACATTTGTTCCTGAACAAACATATCAAACTATATCTTTTAATGAAAACAATCCTCAGTTGCAGCAACAGGACATAGCAATATGGCTGGCACTTTAGATGAAATTTGAGACACTTCAGGTACCTCAATCTACTTCTAGAACTTCTATCGTTCGCCCAAGAGATCAGGATGACCCTCATGATGATGCTCCTCCTGAGGGGGAGAATAGTGCAAAGCGGCAGAAGACATCCGAGTACGAAGCACATGTGACTGGAGAGTCGTCTGGACAGGTTAATGAAAGTGAACAAAATCCATCATCTTCAGGTAATCAAGAGCAAGTTGATGATTATGATTTTTGGACTGAGTCGTATGCTTCAGATGATGATGAAATACCAACGAAGCAAGACATTATGGAAGAAGTGTCACTGACTATTAATGAGGCAGAGCTAAAGAAAATTGCTGATGAAATGTTGAGACAAAGATGTACTTCAGGAGATGAGCATCAATATCATATTGATCAGATGAAGAATTTCTTGAAAAGTGACATTGTTTGGGAAAGCAGAAAGGAAATTCTTGCATCTCCACATCCACGAAAGACCACACCTTTAGTTCAAAGTTGTCAAAGAGATCCTGAAGCTCCAGCATTGTCTCTGATAAATCAAGATCTTTTGTATTTGAAGAAAGGAAATTCAGGGCCTGAGAAGATAGTGTTGTCACTTCACAAGTTTCCTGTAATTATTTTCAATGATGTTGATATCGAAGAACGGACTTCCAGATGGGTGAATAAGTGTGTAAAGAAATTTAATCCTTATGCTCGGTATGGTGTTGAACATTGGAAGAATCCTCATGCAAAGATCTTCTACATAAAGAGGCAGAAAGAGCCTGGAAAACCAAAGGAAGTTGTTTATTCGAATTCAAAGATCATTCAAGTTATCAAGACATACTAGGAACTGGGCCATGAACACAAATTCATCACAGAGATAGTTGCAAGAAGATCCAATGAGTGCATAGTGTCACTTTACCGAGTCTGATTACAAGAAATCTAATAAGATTGATATTGAGGATATCTATTTGCTGATCATTGGCATTGGAATAGGTTCTTGAATTATGACAAAAACAGGTCTGTGTTTGTCTTTAATCAGTTTTCATCAGAAGCTAGTGATATAGGCAGTGAGTGCTATGACTGTCAACGTAGAATAGAAAGCTTATAAACAGAAGGTTATTTTACTGCACCAAATAATTTCTTTCCCAGGAATTGATATGCACATACTATGTTCTACCATCAGATATGAGCCCTTGCGTGGTATAATATACAAGTATAGCAGATAAGTGAAAAAGGGTGATGAAACATTCAGAGATTCATAAGTTTTGTGATGCAACACTAAATAGGGTATTAAAAGGTCTAAAGAGTTACAATAATGATGTTAAGGATGGATATAAACAAAGAGATCTTACTGAAGATAAGGTTGAGTATTTGAAATTGTTTGAAGAAGAAATTGAAGTGAGATTGAAGTATCGCAACCAGATGAGAAGATGGGAGATGTATATGAATAGAAGACCACTTGGACCACAAAGGGAACGCCTAGAATAATCAACCCTTAGGGGGAGATTGTTAGGTTCATGATATAGTGTTGTTTATGTGGTTTTATTATATTTAGTCATTAGTCTTTATTTTGTTAAGAATAATGTAGCTTGTAATAAGGTTTATTATGCTAAAAGTAAGATAGGAATAATTACCAAAACTCTGAGACTAGAAGTGAATCATTTGAAATATAAAAGAGGGAGGCTTCCTTCCCTATCTATAAATTAATATCAATCACCATTAGGTGGTTAAAGCCTTGTATAATCTTTTTCTTTTTCCTAAAATTATATATTTTCTTCCTCTTTACTTATTCTCTCTATGGCTTTCATTGTGATCATTATGATTCAAGATAATAAGACTGTCACGGAGTTTATGGAGAGGAGCCTTTTATGAATAATATACATGTTTTAATTATTAGATAATTAGGATCATATCTTGATATTTGCATGACTTAATTGTTAAGTGTTGTTATTTTTGAATAATTGTTATGTGAATTAGTTTTGTGTTTATATTGTTTTATTTTGAGTTTGACTTGTGAGAAAATAAAATGGTTTTTTGAAAAATAAATATAAACATGACCAGTTATTATGAAATAAAGATTTATTATAGACTATTAATTGAAGTCTTATGTGTCAATTTGGGTTCGGCTTACATCCGATAATCATGGCCTTCGGGTTTCCCACGACGAGACTTAAAATTAATAGTTTATAATGTGTTTTCAAATTAAAGTTTTATTTTTATCAATGACGTACATTTGCCAAAAGTAACTTAATTCGTTGCATTGGATAAGGTTGGAGATTCTTCAAGACTTCGGTCTTGTAGATACCATTACCCTATAATACCTAACTACGTGGTAGTTTCCTTACCTTGCATACTATTTAGGAAGTCGCAAATGGTCTAGGGATTGAATGGTCTTTAACCATTCTTTAATCGTTTCCCGCGATAAAACATAATTCTTTATATTTGGAAACATGTTGAATCGCCAATTTTAAAAGGTAACACTATTTATACATTAGATGTATAGAAAATACTGGTTTGAGTACCGTAATAAATAAACTTATTTGAGTAAAGTTTTTTTTAAAATTATGATTCGAAGATGTATGCATGCTTCTTCATACATATTTGTCACGACAAATCTCATACCCTCTTAAATAAGTTATTGGCATCCAATTTGTAAAAACACGTGTAGATGCTTTTTACTATGCATGAGACGTATGTAGATCGTAATCCCAAGGTGATTATACACTTTTTCGTGAGACGTTAACGTTACATAATTACAGTTTTTGATTGGACGACTTAATTGGTTTATTGGTGAGACCTTAAACTCGAGGCATAAATGGGATAAAACATGCTTACTAGTGTATTATTGTAATAAAGTAAGTCCCATATGGTTTTAGGAATTGCACCAGCGGCAATTATTGTTCGTCAATTACCTTTTGAATACACCATTGCTAGCAGGTCAACTGATGTGGTGGAATGCTGGTTATAAACAATCAAAATAGACTTTATGGTTTTGTCAAGTAGGGTCCTAGCCTTTATAAAATTAATTGTTTATTAGATTAAACATGTGTAGTTAATTTTCTTCAAGGAGTATTGTCGAAAATACTAATTCTTGAACTTTAACTATGTTTTGTAGATGGCACTACCTGTTCAAAACATAAACTATTCGGCTTTCAGGTCGATGTTTGAAAGAGAAAAACTTTCTGAAAATAATTTTAATGAATGGTTTCGTCAACTTAAGTTAGTCCTGAGAGCTGAAAAGAAAATGTTTATCATTGAACAGCCTTTACCAGCGGCTCCTGCTGCTGATTCTGCAGCAAATGTGCTGGTAGAATGGAATGCAATTTATGATGTATATAATGAGGTTGCTTGTCTTATACTTGGGAGTATGACCCCTGAGCTTCATAGACAATTTGAAAACTCCTCACCATATGACATGATAAAAGAGCTTAAATCTATGTTTGAGAAACAAGCTGGAGTGAAGAGGTTTGACCTAATCCAAACTTTCCATGCATGCAAACAAGAGGAGGGTAAACCAGTTGTTGCATATGTTCTACAGATGAAAGGATATGTAGACCAACTAGAACGTCTTGGCTATCTGCTACCACAAGATCTTATAGTTGGTCTTATCTTGAATGGCCTTACTAAAGATTTTATGGGATTTATGAGAAATTATAATATGCATAACATGGGAAAGACGATTGGTGAACTACATGCTATGCTCATTGAGTATGAAAAAGGTTTAAATTATAAAGGCTGAAACACTACAATGTATGTTGATTAAGTGGTAAAATCAGAAGGCCGAAAAAGTAATCGGTTATAAGCTTTAAAGGCAATGGTAGAGTAATTGGCAGGGGAATGATAAACACTGTTTATTCCCTAAGACTAAAAACCTCCCCCACCCCCCCCCACCCCCCCCCCCCACCCCCCCCCCCCCCCTAAACCTTCTGCTAAAGAGCACCCAACTAAGGATGACACCTGCCACCACTGCAAAGAGGCGGGTCATTGGAAGAGGAACTGTCATGTTTATCTTGCTGAGTTATTGAAGAAAAAGAAGCAAGTTGGCTCTGCCAGTTTGATGACATCAAATAACGTCTATTTTATAGCATCATTTATCCCACGATATTAACCCATTTTGTATAGTTATTGCAAAGAATTGTTACTTAATCGTTTATATTTGAGAATTACAGTAATTATAGAGTAATTGGTGAAACTTAGCAAAAGGCGCGCATTTTGGAGCTTAAATGAATATATTTTGAAGATTAATGTTCTGAAGACCAATACGCCGTATCCATCAAGGAAGATACGGCGTATCCATGCCAGCACTCCCCAAAAACCACAAACGGAATGAAGATCAATACGCAGTATCCAGAGGACTCAATACGACGTATTTAAGATATGAAATCAATATAATATTCTGGAAGATATCAAACGTGGTCCCTACTCCAAGAAATCCTAAATACGTCGTATCCAATACATGGATACGCCGTATCCAACCAACTTCCAGACCTTATAAATAGAAAACTCAAAAACAAGTTTTAAGGGTGCTAAATCATGTTCTCGACACCTAAACCACAAAAGTCGATTTTCAGAGGAGAAAAAGAGCAGAAGAGGTCGAGCAACGTATTTAATTCCATAGGAGACATCGTGTAATTCCATATACTATTATAATCGTTCAGTTTTTGGTATCATTCGTTAACTCAGTTAGTTTACCTTGGCTAAATTATTACTCTTGTATTTATTATGACGTTTGAAGGCTAATACTTTTGGGTATTAGCCATTATTATGAAGATCTGAATGTTTGGTATTTGCTTATATCGATTTCTTGATTTATCGTTGAGTGCTTGTTTATGTTTATCAATTTATACTTGTTTACGCGCTTTTGTATGCGACCTATCATTCAACTGGATCTAGCAAAGTGGGCCAAACAGATCTAGAGTCTGGGATAGCTCTCCATATAGTAATTTATACATCTAGAATAATAGTTACACAAGTATTGTCCTTCTAAGTCTGTGTCTAGGATACGCTTCAGGCTTAACTAGTTAATTGGATATTGCTGATGGTTTATTGATCGTGTTGACTAGCAGGTGACCTAGATAATTCAACAAATAACGTTCTGATTCCATTGGATAGTTGGACAAGTGGACTACTAGTGTATAGATTGCCATTAAGCGGTAAGTGGGTAAAGTCTCTATGAGCTAGGGTTTAACAAGATCACCATTGCTTTAATCCCTAAGATAGATTATAATCAGCAAATAAGGATGTTTTATGTGGATGCTTTAATTATGACAGAATTAATGTGTCTAGGTCTTAGGATGATGTAACGCCTAAGTCTTAAGAATGATATGCCACCTCGAGAGAAGAAATCATTGCACTAAATAAATAAACCAACGTTCTAATCGGATTAATAATGGTTAATACAATTTTCTTATATAAGGTTTGACCGCTCTTTTATCTTTTGTCTATTAGCTTGCGTGGGTAACAGTGTCTTGAATTGATTATAGTCACCAACCAAACCGTGCCAGTCTCTCAGGCTGAAAACCCCCTTTTCCTGTTAGAATTAGGATTTAGACTGACATAGGTTTAACATAGGATTAGAATAGAATTAACATAGATTAGATAACCAAAATATTAATTAAATTGATAGATTTAACTTCGCTCTCAGTGATCGACACCATACTTACCACGAAACTACTACCAATCGGGTACACTGCCCGTTAAAGTGTTGTTTTTGGTTGAGTCGGCAAAATATAAATTTAAAACTTGAAACAATAAAATATACACCACACAACGACACATCAAGTTTTTGGCGCCGCTGCCGGAGAGTGAAAATTAATCTTGATTTTTATTTTGATATTTTAGTTTTTAACATTAGATTAGATCTAACCCTTAGGATTAGTATAATTTAAATTAGTGTATATTCTTGTATATTTGTCTTTAATTGTTTGCTTGTATATATTTGTGTGTTTAATTGTTTGTGTATTTAATTATTTTTCTTGAATACACTGTTCTGGTTGACAGTTGAATACGGCGATAAATTACCAACCACTTATCACTTCCATGGATACGGGTATCAAGTTCTTGTCCAATATAGCGTTTTATCCTACAGACTAATACGGCATATCCACTTCCGTTGGATACGACGTATTGATCATCTGATAAAATTCTTGGAACTTTTAAGCCAAATTATTTTGAATACCTTTCTCCCGCTGGTTCTACTGATAATTTTCTGGGTATTTTTCAGTAAGAATGACAAAGGTTATCAAAGGGTGAGTTCGAGAAAATAAGGATTTAAGCGTCGACGAGTTTCGCTCGCTTGCGATTCCCACTTGAAGTTTCAACTTGAAGTCAGTCGATTAAGCAAAATGGGATGACGATATTATTCACATATGAAGTTGAATTTGCTAACATCCCATGTGAATTAGAAGTGGATGATGATTCGAGCATGAAACTTGATGATATAGGATTTGATCCATCTTATTGCATTTACTGAATGGTTGGGATCAAAGTTTTTCAACTACAAAACAATGGATCATTCTACTATGAAAGCATTATGGATTTACTGGATCAGAGGAGATGATGAGGTAGAGCTCACTGATGAAGAATTTTTTGATAATAAAGATGAAATTGCTGAAGTCTTTAGAATCGAAACTAATATTTTGACTAGAGACACTATCTGTTCAGCATTCACCGAATTTAATTATCTTCTAAAGGTAGATTCGGACTTACTTACAAAGGATATTATAGGGTTTAAAACCTATGATGATTACAAAGACGACTGGATCTACGCCAAATCCCATTTTTTTTTCTTTTTTTTAAAAGACAAATCAAAACATTATATTACGATAAACATGACTAATACCTAAAAGTATTAGCCGATAGTAATTGTAACAATACACAAAATCATAGATGAACAATTAAACATAATGCTAACCGAACGCATATAATTGAGTGTAAAAATTATAAGAGTTTTCCCGTGGCTTGAACCCGCTTCACAAAACCTTCTATTCTTTCTTTTCTTTCATCTTCTTTCGTCTACTGTGTCTCTCTCTTTTCATGGAACGAATGGAGTAAATATAATATAAAGGGATGAAAACCCCTTTTTCTTTTCTTTTCTTATCGTCCAAACAAAGGCCAATTATGGCTTGTTTTTTTCTTTTTCTTTTCTTTCTGTTTGCACACGACAAAACCACAAGGTTCAACACCTTTTTCTTTTCTTTTTGTCTTTTTTTTGTTTACTCGTCCAAACCAGCCCATCTTTCTTGTAATTCTTTTATTTTAGTTAATGTCATAACTTGGTGAAGTGTAAATTGAATTAGGCTAAAAAGCCTAATAATACACGAAATGTATCCAACAGATACAAGCATGATCTAATTTCATATTTTCATGTTTATTTACATGAAAATAAACATCTTATTTTTCTCTTTCCGTGGCCTTTTGAATCACCTAAAACGGAGTCCAGACGAAGAAGTTATGGCCAAAACATTATGACGTATTCAAATCTTTCATTCTTCGATATTTTATTTTAATTCATCATTTATTTTCAGCACAGTCTATATGACGTATTCATTAAATGAATACAGCGTATACAGGTATCAATACGGCGTATCCTGGGGAATGGATACGGCGTATCGACTTCCTGTATAGTTTTTGGTATTTATTTCAAGTCTAACCAAACGAATACACCGAGATAGAATTGCATTTGTTTTCTGAGAATTTACATAGGACCTCGTGAAAGAAATATCGATGAATATTTGTGGAAAATTTATAAATCTGGTAATCTTAAAGTGTTGGAGTCTTGAAACCTCAAGACGGCTGTTCAACACACGATCTTGCTCATAAACGCAACATGGAGAATCTACCGCGCAAATATCAGGGGAGTTTCTCATTCTAATTCTTTTTAAATTCCCGTATTTAATGTTTTACATATACAACGAGGACGTTGTATAATTCAAGTGGGGGTGGAATTAGGATGTTTACTTGTCTTATTTCTTACAATAAAAAGCTTAAATTATGCTCAAATTTAAAAAAATTTCAAGCATACTTTTGTGAAATTACATGTTACATAACCCTCACACAATAACCCTTGATAGATATTGTGATGATTTAACCTTTTCGTTTCTAAATGTTTTCCCAAATTTCACAAAATATGAGTGTGCCGGTGATGTTGTAGACTTTAAAACTTGGTTTGGTATATCTATTCGAGACCACAATAATGAGTATTATGGATTTAATTGGAGTAACTTGTTTAGATGGGTAAATCTTAGGATTACAACCAAATCGCCTATACATGTTGTTTATTACTAACTACACCGGTTAGTTAACCTTCAGTTTAAACCCTTCCACTCTCATCTTTAGAGTAAGGATCCACTAGAACAACCCGTAAAGCCAATCCTTTAGGAATTTACACCAATTATTTGTTTCGTTACACCCTTACACCTTAACCTACCCTGTTAGATTAAGTTTAATTTATAGTTGCTAGTTGCATAAAGTGTAAAGTCTGTATTTCTTGAGTTTTGTGTCATTTTCTATCTTTGGTGCGATTGGAAATTTGCACATTGCAAATGAGAATGTATATTAGTAGTCAAAGCTCATGTGATTTTACTACATTCATAATTAATAGTGAATCCGAAGAACGAAGAAATTACCGAATGAAATATCCGGAATTATTATGATCGTGAAGATGGTAAAACTACACCGAGATTTGAAGTTTAGTTAGTAAAAAAGAGTAAAAAAAAGAGAGATAATCGTTTCGCGAAAGGGCATTACTGAAGGAATTATACGAAGGATCGATTATTCATTGATACGTCGACAAAAATGAACGATGTAGAGTATTGTACAAAGTGGAAGATATCACCACTTACCTTGTAGAGTATGTAAAGTTTTAGGATGATTGGGAAGTTGATCGTTACGAGAACGCCAACTTAGGTTGTTGTTTTTGATCTATGATCAAGACGTTGTAAATAGTTGTGTCTTTATCATGGTAACGGTCGGGAAATAAGTGTCTAGCAACTTGTATCTTAAGTCTTAATCTATTTGTTTCTTGATTTTTATTTAACAACAATTTACTTCCCTCTCACCTGATGATTAGCCGCTGGTTTTACGTGAATGAGGATCCATACAAACATGCATGTCTATTTTGTCGATACGACCATGTATGCATGTCTTATACCACGTTGGTTTATGACTTTTGGTGAAAGTTAGAAGGTTCCTACCCTATATCATTCTTCATCCTAACCATTGGTTAAATTCGAATGGGGATGTGATCGAACACACATGTCTATCCCGGCGTTTCAGGTGTGTATGTGTGCTTCAGCTGCCTTGTTGGAGTGGTACTTCTGGTGAAAGATTGTAGAATGATCAACCATACGCCTTTCCATACAAAAACCCATATTTACCTTTATAAACTTGTTACTCCTTGGCTTTAGTGGTGGAGATGTGTATCCTTGCCAAGCTTATGATAGAATACTCGTCACGACCAAGCAATTGAGCGAATTAGTTACATGTTACCACATAGATTAGTTGAGTGATTTGAGTGTTTTCATCTTCCTATTTCGTGAGGTGTTTGGTTGTGTACTTGTAATAGATCAAATAAATGCTTTAACAGAAAATATCCTTAGGGATACATTTTTATAAACTTCTAAAGGCTACTTGAGGACAAGTAGGATTCAAGTGGGGGGATATTTGATGACATCAAATAACGTCTATTTTATAGCATCATTTATCCCAATATATTAACCCATTTTGTATAGTTATTGCAAAGAATTGTTACTTAATCGTTTATATTTAAGAATTGCAGTAATTATGGAGTAATTGGTGAAAGTTAGCAAAAGGCGCGCATTTTGGAGCTTAAATAAAGATATTTTGAAGATTACTATTCTGAAGACCAATACGCCGTATCCATCAAGGAAGATACGGCGTATCCGTGCCTGCACTCACCAAAGACCACACAAGAATAAAGATCAATACGCCGTATCCAGAGGACTCAATACGCCGTATTCAAGATATGGAATCAATATAATATTCTGGAAGATATCAAACGTGGTCCCTACTCCAAGAAATTCCCAATACGCCGTATCCAACACTTGGATACGCCGTATCCAACCGACTTCCAGACCTTATAAATAGAAAACTCAAAAACGAGTTTTAAGTGTGCTAAATCATATTCTCGATACCTAAACCACAAAAGTCGATTTTCAGAGGAGAAAAAGAGTAGAAGAGGTCGAGCAACGTATTCAATTCCATAGAAGACAACGTGTAATTCCATATACTTTAGTAATCGTTCAGTTTTTGGTATCATTCGTTAACTCGGTTAGTTTACCTTGGCTAAATAATTGCTCTTGTATTTATTATGACGTTTGAAGGCTAATACCTTCGGGTATTAGCCATTATTATGAAGATTTGAATGTTTGGTATTTGTTTATCTTGATTTCTTGATTTATCGTTGAGTGCTTGTTTATGTTTATCAATTTATACTTGTTTACGCGCTTTTATATGCGACCTATCATTCAACTGGATCTAGTGAAGCGGACCAAGCAGATCTAGAGTCTGGGATAGCTCTCCATATAGTAATTTATACATCTAGAATAATAGTTACACAAATATTGTCCTTCTAAGTCTGTGTCTAGGATACGCTCCGGGCTTAACTAGTTAATTGGATATTCCCAATGGTTTATTGATCGTGTTGACTAGCAGGTGACCTAGATAATTCAACAAGTAACGTTCTGATTCCATTGGATAGTTGGACAAGTGGACTACTAGTGTATAGATTTCCATTAAGCGGTAAGTGGGTAAAGTCTCTATGAGCTAGGGTTTAACAAGATCACCATTGCCTTAATCCCTAAGATAGATTATAATCAACAAATAAGGATGCTTTATGTGGATGCTTTAATTGTGACAGAATTATTGTGTCTAGGTCTTAGGATGATGTAACGCCTAAGTCTTAAGAATGATATGCCACCTCGAGAGAAGAAATCATTGCACTTAATAAACAAACTGACGTTCTAATCGGATTAATAATGGTTAATACAATTTTCTTATATAAGGTTCGATCGCTCTTTCATATTTTGTTAATTAGCTTGCGTGGGTAATAGTGCCTTGAATTGATTGTAGTCACCAACCAAACCGTGCCAGTCTCTTAGGCTGAAAACCCCCCTTTTTCCCGTTAGAATTAGGATTTAGACTGATATAGGTTTAACATAGGATTATGATATAATAGAATTAACATAGATTAGATAACCAATATATTAATTAAATTGATAGATTTAACATCGCTTCAAGTGTTTGACACCCTACTTACCACGAAACTACTACCGATCGGGTACACTGCCCGTTAAAGTGTTGGTTTTTGTTTGGTCGGCAAAATATAAATTTAAAACTTGAATCATATTAAATATACCATACAACGATAGCACATCACTAGGTTTAAGTTTTTGTAAATTGGAGTGACCTCCCTTAGGGGGAGATTGTTAGGAATACGAAAAGTATCGGTCACTTCCAATATAGATAGTCATAGGTCGTAGATTGATCAAATGTATTGTTAGTAAGCTAACCGGGCCAAAGACACATGGAAAGTCCATTACTTAAGCCCATGACCGGTTAGTGCATGATGTATAAATACCATCTCCACACATGGAGAGGGTGTTGGTTGGTTCATTTTCTCACACATAATCTAATCTTTCTTTCTTTGTTACTTTCTCTTACTAGAACCTTCCTCCCATCCACTTTCTCTCTCTAGAATTTCTTCATTGTTATTTGGTGTTATAGATTGCTAGTATTCTATAGGGAGCACTCCCAAGTGACACGGTTAAGAACTCAAAATTGAGTGATAACCTCACCTCTCCAGTTTTGTTTGCTCGTTCTTACCCAACAAGGGATCCCCAATGCTCATCCCATATCCACAATTCGATCAATGCTGTTAAAACATATTCCAACCAACATAACAAAAATTACCAATCAAAAATTAAAACACTAACGATCAATGAAATTGGAACACCAAGATCAAAAAAACCCGAACAAACTCTAGAAGATGAATTTAAGGATTTGCATCTTAACTTACTGGTTCTTGAAGTCCTAGCTCATGCTCCAATGTATAATGCCATTCTTGACAAGTATGTTAAGAGCTTAAAGTTGGGTAAGAATGGGTCCGCGTTTATTCAAAGCGAAATGCCTAAGAAAATGAAGGATCCCAAATTATTCACCTTGCCTTGCAGACTAGGGGACTACGAGTCTTTTGATACCTTAGCCGATTTAGGGTCTTGTGTGAACCTAATCCCATTATACCTCAACTAGTTAAGCCAGAAGTGTATCCTTAGCACGATTTTAGAAGGACAATACTTGTGATCCTATGTAACTAGATGTATAAATTAATATATGAAGAGCTATCCCGATATCTAGATTACTTGGTCTGTGATATTCCGTCTATAACACGTATCAAACAAATAACCCTTAAATGTATAATATATATAAAATACATATACGTATATGTAAGCTAAGTATCATATAAATTATTCTTAGGAAAGAATAATTAGTAATCAACACGGGTATCGTTCTCCTCGGTGAGAGGTGAATGGAAATTCACGTTTTTGTCGGGAATCGAGCTTGAATGTCATTTAAGATTTGATTTTGGATTCTATTTCTACTAATGAAAATGCAAAAGCAAATAAAGGCAAGCAAACAATTAAAGCATTTAAAGATTAAGCACGAAAAATGTTAACGGGAATTTAAAAACGCGACATTTAAGCAAGTAAATCAAATTTTAACCCTAAAAATGCTAATTTAATCTCTAAAGGTCTTAAATGACTAAAAATAATTTTAGAAAAAAGAATTATTTTTTTTATTTTTTATTTATTTATTATGAATTAAAAACAGATTTTATCTAAAAATAATATAAAAAAATATTAAATTAATTTATAAAAATCTGAAAAATTTATGAAAAGTACTTTGAACTAATTAAAATCTAAGAAAAATAAAAGTTTTGGAAAAGCAGTTGAAATAAGCTTAAATAAGCTGATAAGCAAAACTAGGGATTAAAGCATAAGTATTAAATGGTGCAAGATATAAAACGAAAAAGACCCAAGGGCAGTTGGTTAAGGTGTGTTGTGTTGAGTTGTTGAGTGAAAGGAAGAGGTCACAGGTTCGAACCAGTGGCTTCCCTTTTTGAAAAATTATTTTTTTTATATTTTTTTTGAAAAAGCTAATCAATAAGTAAAACAATGAAACTTTAACAAAGGAACTTTTTTCAAATCTCAAAAATAAGCTGGAAATAAGCTATACTAAAACTGACAGTTAGCAAAATGACTTTAAAACTAAATTTGTTTTGACTTATTGGGCTCATTAAGCAAAAGAAAAGCTACAAACTGAAAACCAGCTAGACCTAATCCTAATAAGCTCCAAAGACTAAAATTAAGCATACCAAATAAGCTTGAAATAAGCTCAAGAAGCACAGCAGTACTAGCCTTGAGTTAGTACTGCTAGGCTTAGCAGTTAAGACTGCTAAGCTTATAGAAAACTCAATAAGCTCATGAAAAACCCAATAAGCTAAACACAAGCATAAAGCTAGACCTAATAAGCACAAGTGACCACATTTGAGCACACATAATAAGCTGATAAGCTCATTAAGACCTCAAACAGATTGCACAACTTTTGGACTTAAAGGGAATTTTGACAGCTTTTAGCACTACTTTTGACACAAAAATAAGCTTCAAAAAGCTTATATCAAAACCTAAAAACTAAAAAAAGCCAAAGTCTATCCACTAATGAACACCTAAAATCTATTTTTAAGTAACTTGAACAAAAAATATGCTAGAAAATTAACTGTCAAAGGAGACAGTTTAAACAAAATATTTTTAGCTTTTTGATTTTTTTTGACAAAAACTAACAACTAAGACTCCACACTTTTGACACTTAACTCAACATATGAAACATTCATTTTAGACTAGATTTGCACAAAAATACTAACTAAAGAGTAATTTTTAGGAAAATTCCCTAATAAGCTGATAGAATGACTTTTTAACTTTGAAATTTTGCAAATGAGCTCAAATCCTTAAAACATTGCTAAAAACATGATAAAACTGATTAAACCTACTAAATAGACTGTATTTAAGCTAAATTAATTTGGCTTAACAGCCAAAAGAGGCCTTAGCAGTTTTTACTTTAAGTAAAAACTACTATCCCAAACACCCCTTTAATTCTTAGATTCCTACTTAAAAGCCAAAACAGAACCCAAAAAGATGATATTGATGAAAACAGATGAAGTTTCAAGCATTTTAAAGACAACTAAGCAATAACTTTAGAAAAATAAGCACTATTCAATAAGCTAACTGAAAAAGCTATATAAACTCATCTAGGGACAGATTCTATTCAAAACTCAAAACAGACAAAACTAAGCTATAAACTAGACAAAATAAGCTATAATAAATCTGATTAAGCAATTATAAGCAGAAAATAAGCACACAAAAGCAGTTAATAAGCAATCAGATAAGCTAAACAGAAATTAAGCTAAAAAGGTAAAAGGAATGTACCTTTGTCCTTTGCTCAAAACAAGGACAATAAGCTCTTATAGAGCTGATCTACAAGCTCTAGCTTATCAGAGATAAGTTAGTATTATCTATAAGCCCATCCATGTTTGGCTTATCATCCAAAAAATAAGCTGAGATGAAATTGAGGTAGATACTTATTCATTTTAGCTTAGGTTGACTAGACATAATTAGTACAACTTATTTAGAGAATTTGAGCTTAATTTGAGCTTATTAAGTAACTGATAACATTTTAACAATTATGGCTTAATCAAAAAATGAACAAAACATGAGCTAAGATCAAACTGTAATTTTATTAATCATAAAAAAAGGTTACAAGTTGTTTTTAAAAGGAAATTACATGAAGAAATTGACAATAAGCTAAAGTTACAAATTAATCTACTAAAAAACTAGAAAATAAGCTAGAAAAGGAGATATCCCCACTGTTTGATCTGAGGCCTCTATTTATAGAGTGAATCCGAAGCTTCTAGGTCCTCAATGAGCATCTTCAATCCTTCATCCTCAACCATTTGATCATAACCATCTTCAATCATTCATTCTCGACCCTTAGATCAAGTGCCACGCCTAACCAACCAATCATAGACTTTTGGATTGCCAGCGTGGCTAAGTGGTTGTCAGACGTGTCAGCTACTAGAAGGGGTGGCCGTGTAGGAAGGAGCATAGTATCTCCGTACCCTTGTAGGTAAATGGGAGGGAGGAGAGTAAACAGTGATTTACCCCACGCGTTAACCATTTTGACCTTCTTTGACTATTTGACTGGTACTCAAGTGATATAAGGGATGGTTTGGGCTTGGTTTTATGGTTTTGGCCTGGATTCGTGGTTTGGATTTAGGACTAAGGATTTGGGCTTGGATTTTTTTAAATGGTTTTATTAACTTGGGCTTATGATTTATATATTTAAGTTTAAGGCTGACCCGACCCATTAAAGTGGGTACTGGTTGGCCCATTAAAGATAAATACGCCTTCAGCTTCTGTTTCTCATACTCTTTCCATTCTCGTGCTCGGTTTTGTCCAATTTGTTTTGTTTTTGTCCTTTTGTGCAATAACAGGGTACCTTGCCAGACACAAATTTTTTTTAAATACAAACAAATACAATGCATTTTTTTGTATTTATTGGTCTTTTTAGCTCATTTTATTAGGTAAAAGGTATGTGTATTGAAAAGACATACCAAAATTCTCCAGACTAAGCTATTTGTAGGTGTCCTCACGCAATGTCATAAATCACACTTAGAAAACAAAAAATTTCCACCCCCTCTAGACTAACTTACTCAAAAAAGTAGCTAAGGTCATCTAAGGGGATTAGAAATCACTAGTTTTGAAAGCTTCCCGTTTTTTTTACATTTTTTTACTGCATTTATTATCGTTTATACAATCATAACTTCATGGAAAACAAGGAAATACTAAAAGGATAAACTCATCTTCCTTGATTTTTCACCCGCCCCAAACCAAGCTTAAAAACAAAAATCATTGTTAAAACAAGTTAACATGCTACACTATCATTAATTGCTAAGTGTGGATGCATAGTGATACTTTTCCGCTCCCTTTTTCCTAAATCTTCCTAAGATTTTTCATTATCATTATTATTTGTGACAAATATGTATAATGTCTTATCATATAAAGTAAACCCGGTTTAGACCATAATTACTTTAAAATCCTTTCCTAAAGAGACGATATGGTGAGAATAAGGTCCACATTAAGGTTCTAATTTTGCACGATTTAGGGGTTATCCTTTTTAGATAACCCCGAAGTCGAAATTTTGGATTTATTATTATTATTATTGCAACATTATTAAACCTTGGTCCTTTAAACAACTGCCACATCGGTATGGGAGCCGACCATGGTCCAGGAGTCTTATTTCGACCTCAGTAATTTCCTCGACCTTTTAGAAGGTCGGTTGTGAGCTGGCACGATGCAGCAAACTTTTATTAGTCTCGGATTATTACTATGTGCCTTATTTAGAAGACTGCAACATCGGTTGTGAGCCGGCAAGATGCAGTAAACTTTTATCAGCCCTCAGTTCTTATTATTATTCATATTACCTCCACCCTTTAAATGACTACCACATCGGTTGTGAGCCGGCAAGAGGTAGTGGTCTTATTTCGGCTTTGGTTTATTACATAACTATTATAGCCAAATTTCAAGTCCTGTGGTCTTTTAACTATCTAGACAACGGTAGCGAGCCGTCAAGAATCGGTAGCCTATTTCCCCACAACATTGAAGAAACCTCGATGTGTACCTTACTTTCACCAGAAGGAATCTCTACGAAGTCATTTAAACTAAGAATCACAAAAACCTAAAGTAACTTTATTTATTCAACAATTATATAACGTTTATTAAGCTTATGGGAGCAGAAAGCCACAATTAACCTCTATAAGTTCTTAAGATTTCCAACTAATCCTTGCTTAGCATCTAAACTTATACTCAACTCTATCATTTCTCGTTCTTCGCAAATTTAAAATCTTTAATAAAAAGATCCGCGAATGCTTAGTTTAATAAAACAAGCTTTACATATTTAAAGTCTATCATGAAAACTTGCAAACTCTTGGCTCTTCTCAAGCTAGAATTCGCGTTTTAAAGCTTCTTGTATAAAAGACTAGCAAAAGCTTAAATTTATATAAGTTAAGGGGCAAGCTAGAGCGCAACATGCTCGATCAAGTCAAAATTTATTCTTGCTCTTACCAACGGAAAGCTAACATTTGTGTAAAAACACTTATTTTATTTTTGAATTTTTTTTAAATTTTGGCCTATTTTTGGTATTTTGATGGAAAAACGGGGTTCCATGAAGACAAGGCAAATGCAAGTAAGATCAAATCGAACGATCCCCCATACTAGAACTACACATTGTCCTCAATGTGAGATAGTCACCCCCATACTTATTTCAAGGCATAATCCAAATATTAAGGAGTATCTACGCAAATCTAAAGCCGTTTATTAATTATGCTAATAGATAAACGTGAATCAATAAGATCTAGGATACAGTATTCCCTAATATATAAGCATTGACCGAATGATAGACGATCGAGTGAACGGTGACAAAACTACGAGCACGCGAGTCTTCTAATCCGGAGCAAATCCTGGACCTAAAACACAAAACACTAAAACACGAGAAAGGAGAGCAGCCTCCTCACATACACACTGTTTGCATAAATATAGGTACAATATACTACTAATAGGGATAAGCATGGGTTGTCACCCACGAAGCGCTTGTTTTTGATAACCGAGTCTACTCGACCCCGAATTTAGTGTCGCATAGGAAGGTTTGGAGATCCAGGACAACCATCGTGGTATGTCCCCTCCAAAGTAATGTTTAAGTCTATGACCATTCACCTTGAAGTTTGGTCCGTCGGTTTGAGATAACTCGACGGCACCATAAGGGAAAACTTTGAAGCCATACGGTGAACGGTTCCGGTCTAACAGGTTTTGAGTTTGCCTGAGAAAATACTTTAATCGAGACTTAAGAAAGAACTCGATCACACCAATATTGAAAACACTGTTCTTAATCTTGTATCATGAATCTTCTTCGTTTCTCTTTGTAGATTAAAGAATTTTCGTAAGCTTTTTCTCAGAGTTAAGTAATACATTCATTTGAACTTTTCGATGATCACCCCAACCCGCGCGTGTCTTAAGGTCAAATTACAATGCTTAAGGCCCAATAGGCCTTGTGTTCAAGTTTGATAGGAAGATGGCAAGTCTTTTCGTACACGAGCTTATAAGGAGTGCACCCGATGAGTGTTTTGAAAGCGGTACATAAGGCCCATAATGCATCATCTAACTTATCAGACCATGAAGCCGTTTTCGCCTACGGTCCTTTCTAAGATAATGTTTTTCAACACCGATTTTTGAAACCTCTACTTGTCCATCACGTTATGATGGAAACGCTGTAGATAGACGGTGAGTAAATCATACTTAAGCAAAACTTATTGCGAATTGGTCATTTCAAAAATGAGATACCGCGATCACAATAATATGCACGAGGAGTTCCAAAACAGGCAAAAACAGATTTTATGAATTCCAATGGCAACTCGAGGCATCATTTGTGGGGAGCGGCTTTGCATTCAACCCATTTAGACAAATAATCAACGGCTACCTAGAAAGTACTTGTTCCCTCGAAAAGCAACAGAACCGGCCCATGAAAATCGTGCCCCACACGTCAAAGATCTCGTAAACTTGAATAGCATTTTGAGGCATTTCATCTTTTTGCGAGATTTTGCCTTGACGTTGACAAGCGTCACACCATGTGACAAAGTCATGGGCATCTCGGTAAATAGTTGGCCAATAAATGAAACCGGAATCAAATACTTTTTTAGCGGTGTAGTTTTGCACCAATTGATGTCCCCTGGTGGGTCCATTATGGCAAGCCGTGAGGATATCAACGGCTTCTTGGCCGTAAACACATCGTCTAATTATTTGATCCGCACAAATTCGAAATAAGTAAGGGTCGACCCAAAAATAATCTTAATATCCTTAAAAAATTTACTCCAATGTTAGAGATGCATCCCTATTCACAATACAATTTCCACGCAGGGTAGATTGCAATGTTGGCAAACTGGAGGTACTAAATCACCAACGAAAAGATATCATTGCGAAAATGTCTCGATATGAAAATGTTTACAGTAATTTTACCTTTCCTCAGTTCACTTTGATGGGATTTTCTAGTCCTGATAAATGTCAGCCAGCGAGATTCTCCGCTCCTTATTTTTATCACGAATTATGACATCAAATTCTTAGAGTAGGAGAATCCATCGGAGCAATCTGGCTTAGCATCTTGCTTAGCAAGAAGATACTTTAGAGCCGAATGGTCCGTATACACTATGGTCTTTGATAAGACTAAGTAAGGCCGGAATTTTTCAAAAGCATACACCACGGTTAATAATTCTTTTTTTGTTGTAGTGTAATGTGCTTGAGCATCCGTCATGGTCTTACTTGCAGTAGTGTATAGGCTGAAAATGTTTGGTCTTCACGTGCCCAATGACTGCACCTACCGCGTAATCATAGCGTCGTACATAATTCAAATGGTAGGTCCCAATTCGGGGGCAACTAAAATAGGGGCATTTGGTAAATCTTGCTTAATTATAATAAACGCTTTTCAATACATTCTTTCAAAAAATAAACGGAGTTCTTTTTCAAGATATGGTCATCGTCCAGGTGATTTTAGAAAAATCTTGAATAACATCCGACGATAGAACTCGGCGATACCTAAAAAACTTCGAACGGGCCTTGTCAGAAGTCGGATTGAGGGAGTTTAGCTATAACATCAACTTTAGCTTTGTCGACCTCAATCCTGGACTTTGAAATCTTATGTCCTAGAACAATGCTTTCTTTTACCATAAAATGGAATTTCTCCCAATTTAGAACTAAATTAGAGAGTATCCTGTTTGATATGAAAATTGCTTAAGGACAAACAATATTCTATCTCCCGGATGTTGTATCTTGATAAGAGGCGAATTTGAAAACCGTGAAAGTACTTTGTTTGATGCTTGAATATCAAATATTTTGGTTTTTGATTTTAATTCTACTAACGCAAAAGCAAATAAAGATAAACTACATTAACAATTAAAGCAATTAAGAAAATTTAACTAAAAACAATAACGGGAAACTAAAACGAGACTTAGAAAAACTAAATTATCAAATTTTAATCCTAAAAATGCAAATTTAATTTTTTAAAAGTCCTAAATGATTAAAAATAATTTTAGAAAAGAGAATTATATTTTTTTGACTTTTATTTATTTTTTATGAATTAAAAATAGTTTTAAACAAAATAAAATATTAAAAATAGTAAACTAAATCTACAAATTCTGAAAAATTTATGAAAAGTACTTTAAACTAATTAAAATCTAAGAAAATTAAAAGATTTGGAAAAGTAGTTGAAATAAGCAGGTAAATAAGCTGATAAGCAAAACTGGGTAAATGACCTTAAATAATAAATGAAACAAACATATTATGAAAAAGTCCCAAGGGCGAGATGGTAGTGGAGTGTGTGCTAAAATGTTAGGCAGTTAAGGTAGAGGTCTTGAGTTCGAAACCCGAGACTTCCCTATGGCCTATACGGCCTAACATTTTTATTTTGCAAATTTTATTTTTGAAAAAGCTTTTTAACACTAAAATAAGCACTTTTAATAAAAGGGCTTTTTAACAAAACTTATTAGATAAGCTAGAAAAAAGCTATGAAAGATGACAGATTTGGCTTTTTAAGACTAAGTGAATTTAAGCTAACTTTTAAGGACATTTTAGGACTCAATAAGCAAAAAGAAGACAAATAAGCTAAGAACAGAAATTAAACTAGACCTAATAAGCACATAAGACTAAAATTGAGCAGACAAGATAGGCTAAAAATCACTTTAACAAGCCAAAAGACAAATTGCTTAAAACCAATACCAAAAGGACATCTGACAGCTTTTAAAGTTAAAATAAAGGCTCAATAAGCTAAGGAAAAAGCTGAAAAGTTAGAAACAGATTAAGAACTAGACTTAAGCTATACTAATAAGCTGGATTTAAACAAATGACTTAAAAATAAGCAGAAAAAAGAACAAAGAAACAAGCAGTTTACTCTACTTGATGAATCAACACATAATGACTTTCATCAGCACATGCTAATTTTGATCAATAAAACTTCTTTTATCAACAATTGACTTAAAACAGGTTTAGCTTAGATTGCAATAAGCTGAAAACAATCAACCTTAATCAAATTAAAGCTAAATTTCTCCCTTGAATCATCTGCAATAAAGGGTACTTATATCTAAACTAAACTAGCCTATTTTGACAGATCTAACCTAAAACACAAAAACAAAGCTTTCCCAAGGTTCAAATACTTAAAAAAGATGTAAACTTATGATTTTGAAACTCATTTTGAACACAAAAACCATTATTCAAGTACACTTTTGTAAACTTAACCAAATAAGCTGATAAAAAAAACATTGGACTTGCAGGCTTAAACTTTGATTATAACAACCATTAAAACTTAATTTTAACTAATCTAATTTTATAAAAACTAATCCTAGACCTAATTAAAGCTTAAACAAATTGACTTGACTCCTAAAAGCCACACAAACAGTTTTAACTAAGTTAAAACTGCTTGTGCCAAACACCCCTTTAAGATATTAAATTCCTATTTTTAAGCTTAAACAGACTTAATAAGCATCAAATTGATAAAACAGATCAAGCATTAAGCATAGAAAAGATAAATAAGCAAAAACTTTACAAATTATGGTAAATAAGCACTAAATGATTAGCTAACCTAAAAGCATATTTTTGATTTTTCTAAACAGTTTTTAGTAAAAGCTAACAACAGAACATGAAGTGATTTAAACTAAATGCAATAAGCTGTTGGAAGACAAAATAAGCACAATTAAAGCAGAGTTAAGCACAAATAAGCAAGGATTGAAATAAGAGATTAAAGCATAGTTAAGCACAAATAAGAAGAAAATAAGCAAAATAGTAAAACAAGCTAAAATGTGAAATAAGAGATTGTACCTTAATCCTTTGCTCTAAACAAGGATTGACATGCTCAAATGAGCTATTCTACAAGCTAGCTTATCAATAAGCCAAGAATAAGCCCTATAAGCCAATCCATTACTGGCTTATCTTCCAAATGGCTTATTCAAGTGAATTTTTGAGACTGAGCTTATTAAGCTAAGCTTAAATCAAGCTTAGCTTAATAAGAGTTTAGCTTAGAAATTAATAAGCTTATTTGAGCTTTTTAAAGTCAATTCAAAACATATTAAGAATTATTGCTTATTAGTTAAAACAGAAATCAAAACACAATTATAAAGGTAACTGAATTATATTAATAATTTGAAGTGGTTACAAGCTTAAAAGGAGAAATTACATTATTTAAAGACAATAAACAGAAAATAAGCTGTAACTTGCACACCAATGCCATATATATATCTATGTTTATATCATGTAAACATCCTAAATATGTCATTCTAACAACTTAATATCCATTTTACCAAGTGCATATCCATTTAACGTAGCTTTTTAAAATGATATATCAAACAAGTATTAAACGATAACGTTTACATCAAAAACCTTAATATATGTAATGTTAATACATTAAAATGAATGTGCAAGCCTCTATAAGCATGTGTACAAGTGTATAATGCACAACATTTGAAATACGTTTCCCCTCTAAATCAATGTACAAGTCCTTAATGCCCAATGTACAAAATCATGAAGCATGAATTTAAATCATTTTTCACCGTTTTCATTCTAATTTCTTTACTACCACTTAAACACAAGGTACAAGCACTTAATGCATGATCTTGTGATTATTAATTATCTCAAGGTCTCGGTGTCATGAGCTTAGGGCAATAATACTGTTTTCTATAATAATTGTACTTATTGCAATTATCATACTTATGGGTGTATAACAACGTAACCCACTGTTATGATGACTTGTATTCAAACTGTTTAACATAAACCTATGAATTTCACTCAACCTTTGTGTTGACTTTTTAGCATGTTTATCTCAGGTAACTGAGCATCTCATGGCACGAAGTGGCACGGACTTGAAGATGGCTAAACTGTTATCATTCAAACTTTATGTTTCTAGATTTTAGGACCTCTGTTTGTAAAAACTCTAATGAAATAATGAATGATAACTTATCTTTTAAAAACATCTCTTTTGAGTCATTTTCTATAATTATGACTGTTGAACTATGAAATAATACCCCAGATTAGCTTTTGCTGCTATATGTCAAAAATGGGGGTGTTATAGATTGGTATCAGAGCCTAGGTTATAGATAACAAGGTTGAAACCTTAACTATAACTACTTTTCTTTTTCCATCCAAGAAAGTCCTCCGTGCCACTACATCTCATGAATAGTATGTAAAATACATAACTATTATACTATTATATAAATAACTTATGTTATTTACCGTTGGGTTGTTAACAGGGTGATGTCTTCTCCCAACCACCCTACTTCGAATATTGAGGACGCTTTTTCCTCTAACTTTCCTGACTATATCCCGGCTTCCCCGGACTATGTCCCAGCTTCACCAGAAAAAATTTATTCTAGCTCTTCAAATAACTCATTTGGTTTAGTTCCAATAGCTTCACCAACTCTTTCACTTTTTCATGATGACCCTTATATGAAGGTCATGTATGCATATTATGCTGAAAAATCACCTATTCCACCGCCAACTATTGTGCCTCCATCTTCAATGCTATCTCCAATGTTTAATCTTCGAGAATTCTTTCTTCCTGAGGAATTATTACCACTTAAGAAACGAGGACGTGACCGATCATCCTCCTCTAGTTCTGCCCTACCTCAAGCATTTGAGATAGGAGAAAGCTCTCGTAAGACAAGTCTGGAATGTCACGAGGAGCAAATTGAGGAAATTTTGAATCATCTAGATGAACTCTCTCTCGACCGCATTGAGCACATAGAAGACAAAATAAAAGGTCTTGGAAATGGTCGGGTGATCATACAACAAGATTTTGACAATCTGGAAGCTGAACTCCAAGAGTCTCGTACTCAAATTGCTAAACTTCAAAGAAAGCAAATGGGAAATAACAACAAGATTATTCTGGCTCGCTTCAGGATTACTAATCTAGAACAAATTATAGAGGAGATCCAAGTTCGTCACCAAGCCGATAAGAAAAGTCTTCTGAATGCAATCTATGAACTCAAGAACAGCCAGGAAAGACCATTGGACTACTAGATTAGATACTAGTTATAGCTTTTGATAGAACCTAGCCACGGGATGTGTGGTATAAATAACAACACTTGTCAAATTTTGACTATGTACAGTACAAAGGCAAGTCGTTCATGATATAATATAATGGTGATCCCGTTTTATATTCATCATGTGTCCTATATTTCATCTTCGTCTTCATCATTATGAATCTTACCATAACCCCTAGAAAATAAACTAATAAGTTAGATACTTGTTAGAATTCATATCAAATAAGTATCTATGATATCACTATTGTGACAATGTTTATTTTTGAACCTTACGCATTTTAAGGAAAGAATTATGATATCATTCTTATTACGTATTGTCTTATATTGATAGAATGCCTCCTAAACGGACATCAACATCTGAAGCACCAGCTATGACTCAAGCTGCCATCAGGAAACAAGTTGCTGACAGTGTTACCGCAGCTCTGGAAGCACAAGCTGCAATGATGGAAAATGCTGATAATACGAATAGGAACACCGGAGAAAGAGAAGCTCTTGTAGCAAGAAAGTGCAGCTACAAAGAGTTCATGAGCTACCAACCTTTCAATTTCAAAGGTACGGAAGGAGCTGTTGGTCTTATCCGCTGGTTTGAGCGAACTAAATTAGTGTTTTTCCGTAGCAACTGTACCGAAGACTGCAATGTGAAGTTTGCTACTGGTACTTTAACTGAAGAAGCTCTATCCTGGTGGAATTCTTTTGCCCAACCTATTGGGATAGAAGAAGCTTACAAGATTATCTGGGTTGGATTCAAGAAGCTTTTGATAAAGAAATATTATCCCCGAACTGAGGTCCAGAAGATGGAAGACGAATTTTGCCATATGACTGTGAAGAGGAATGATCTCAAGGCATATGTGAGAAGATTCCAGGAATTGGCAACCTTGTGTCCCACTATGGTGCCAGATTCTGAGAAAATGATGGAAGTTTTCATCGGTGGATTGCCTCGAAGTATTGAATGGAATGTTACCGCCTCTAAACATCAAATTCTAGAGGAAGCCATTAACATAGCCCAGAGGCTAATGGATCAGGTAACAAAGCACACCTCGGTGCAAGTATCAAGTGATCACAAATGAAAGTTTGATGATAGAAGAACTTTCAACAACAACAACAATTACCGTAACACCAACACCAACAACCGCTACAATAATCACCAACCATAACAGCACAGAAGACAGGAAACCTTCAGGTCTTATGCTGTCACTCCAACTAAAAACAATGGGTATATTGGAAACTGTCCCTTGTGTAAAAAATGCACTCTGCATCACACAGGACCTTGCACTGTTAAGTGTAATACTTGTAATAAGGTGGGCCATCTGACCAAGAACTGCAGAAACAAAGGGCCAGTCACTGGAAGTAATCTGCTACCAGTGACAGTTACTTGTCATGCTTGTGAAGAGAAAGGGCATTATGCAAATTAGTGCCGAAAGACCACCAACAACAATGCCCAGGGAAGAGCCTACATGTTGAAGGATAGGAATGCTCACCAAGACCCGAACGTAGTCACGGGTATGTTCCTTCTAAAACAACATCTAACTAGAGTATTATTTAATTCTGGAGCCGATAAAAGCTTCGTATCCATATCTCTTGCATCTATGCTAAATATTCCACCCATTATAATAGATACCTTTTACAATATCGATATGGCTGACGGAAACTTAGTAAGCATAAACATCGTTATTCAGGGTGCAACTCTGAATTTGTTAAACCAACCTTTCGAAATTGATCTTATGCCAATCAAACTCGGTAGTTTCGACGTCATTATTGGTATGGATTGGCTATCGAAGTATCATGCTAGAATTATTTGTGACAAGAAGGTCATCCACATCCCAATCAACGGTGAAACTTTGATCATCAGAGGTGACCAAAGTAAAACCCGACTAAGTCTCATATCCTGTATAAAAACTAAAAGATATATATCCTGAGGTTGTTAAGTTTTCGTAATCCAAGTAATGGAAAAGAAGTCAGACGAGAAAAGACTTGAAGATATCCCAGTAGTCAGAGAATTGCCAAAAGTTTTTCCTAAAAATCTACCTGACCTTCCTCCCGTTCGCCAAGTAGAATTCCAAATCGATCTAATTCAAGGTTCGAGTGTCTACTCGAAGATTGACTTAAGATCAGGCTATCATCAACTGAGAGTAAGGGATGAAGATATTCCTAAGACTGTTGTATTCGTGGATCTTATGAATCGTGTGTGTAAACCATACTTTGATAAATTTATGATAGTGTTCATCGATGATATTCTTATCTAATATCATAACAAATAATAGCACGCAAATCATCTGAGAATAATCCTAGAATTACTCAAGAAAGAGAAGTTATATGCCAAGTTCTCCAAGTGTGATTTCTAGATTCATATCGTGCAATTTCTTGGACACTTAATTGATAATCAAGGACTTCACGTTGACCCCACCAAGATTGAAGTAGTTGAGAATTGGACATCTCTTACTACACCCATAGAAATACGTCAATTCTTAGGACTCGCCGGTTATTATCGGAGATTTCTCAAAGATTACAAAGTCTTTAACTGGATTAACCCAGAAAAACAAGAAGTATATCTGGGGTAAAGACCAAGAGTCGGCTTTCCAACTGCTAAAGCAGAAGCTATGTGAAGCTCCAATCTTAGCATTACCAGAAGGAAATGACGATTTTGTTGTTTACTGTAATGCATCCCATCAAGGTCTGGGGGTGGTGTTAATGCAAATAGAGAAAGTTAATGCATATGCATCCCGACAACTTAAGCCTAATGAAGAAAACTATACCACTCATGATCTCGAATTAGGAGCAGTAGTGTTCACTCTTAAATTCTGGAGACACTATATGCATGGCACCAAATGCACTGTGTTCACTGATCATAAAAGTCTTCGGCATATCCTTGATCAGAAAGAGTTGAACATGAGACAACGCCATTGGCTAGAATTGCTTGCAGATTACGATTGTGAAATTCGCTACCATCCTGGAAAGGCAAATGTCGTAACAGATGCCTTAAGCCGGAAGGAACGAATCAAACCACTTAGAGTTAGATCATTAGTTATGACCATTCATCCAAACTTACCCTCAGCAGGATAGGAACGAATCAAACCACTTAGAGTTAGATCATTAGTTATGACCATTCATCCAAACTTACCCTCACAAATTCTTAAAGCTCAAACCGAAGCACTCAAAGAAGAAAACATCAAGGCTGAAAACTTATGAGGAATGGACAAATCATTTAAAATACGTCCTGATGGAACCCGATGTATAAAGAATCGAAGTTGGTTACCACTCTTTGGTAATCTGAGAGACTTGATCATGCATGAGTCCCATAAATCGAAGTATTCCATTCACCCAGGTTCTGACAAAATGTATCAGGATATAAAGAAGCTTTATTGGTAGCCTAACATGAAGGCAATCATCGCTGGGTATGTTGGCAAATGTTTAACATGCTCTAGAGTTAAAGTAGAATGTCAGAAGCCATCCGGCTTATTGGTACAACCGGAGATTCCTATGTGGAAGTGGGAGAGAATAACAATGGATTTCATCACAAAACTACCTAAACCTCAAACAAACAAGACACAATTTGGGTCTTTGTCGATCGCCTTACCAAATTTGCACATTTCATCCTTACCCGAGAGACAGATAGTATGGAAACCCTTACATGGTTATACATCAAAGAAATAGTCTCCCGGCATGGAGTGCCAATATCTATCATCTCGGATCGTGACAGTCATTTCACATCCAGATTCTGGCAATCATTACAAAGTGCTTTAGGTACTCATATAGACATGAGTATGGCATATCATCCTGAAACCGATGGATAAAGTAAAAGAACCATCAAAACACTCGAAGACATGCTTCGAGCCTGTGTTATAGATTTTGGAAAAGGATGGGAAAAACACTTACCATTAGTAGAATTTTCTTACAATAACAGTTACTACGCCAGTATTAAGGCAACGCCATTTGAGGCACTTTATGGTTGAAAGTGCAGATCACCTGTTTGTTGGGCCGAAGTTGGAGATGTTCAACTTACAAGACCAGAAATAATCCATGAAACCACTGAAAAGATAGTGCAAATTCGACAACGCTTGCAAGCTGCAAGAGACCGGCAGAGAAGTTATGCCAGTATAAGATGAAAGCCTTTATAATTTCAAGTTGGAGATCGTGTTATGTTAAAACTGTCACCTCGTAAAGGTATCATCGGATTCGAAAAACGAGGAAAGCTTAATCCTCGGTACATTGGACCTTTCAAAATCCTTGAACGAATTGGCCAGTGGCATATAAACTTGAGCTTCATGAAGAGCTCAGTAATGTCCACATTACTTTCTGCGTTTCTAATCTGAAGAAATGCTTATCTAACGAATCCCTTGTCATTCCAATGAAAGAGCTTCGACTCGATAACAAACTCAACTTTGTGGAAAAACCAGTAGAAATCATGAATCAGGAAGTCAAGCAACTGAAACAAAGTCGTATTCCTATAATCAAAGTAAGATGGAACTCTTAAAGAGGACAAGAATTTACGTGGGAACGCGAAGATCAAATTCGTGCTAAGTATCCACATATGTTTTCAAACATCACTCCGGCATCCAACTAAATCTCGAGACGAGATTTATTTTAAGGGAGGGAGACTATAACAACCCGTATTTTTCATCAATGTAATATCCATCTATTATATATATATATCACCTCTTTACAGGGAAATTTTTTGCTTTATCTCATTATGCAACGTAACTTGCATCTCTAAAGTAAACGAGCTCACGCAACCTCTATCAATGCCATCTATATCTATGTTTATATCATGTAAACATCCTAATATGTCAAGTCTATATCTTAATATCATTTTTACCAAGTACATTATTCATTTAACGTACTTTTTAAACGGCGACTTTATTAGAACCACTAGCAAGGAGCTAGAAAATTACAAAGGAATCAAAAAAGGGTGTTGAAG
>BQNB010077507.1:0-30822 GCA_026074375.1 Tanacetum coccineum | reverse complement strand
TGCACTTCATAAAATTATTTTTATAAATTTAATTATCATAATCTCATAAAAGTCATATCTTATTTGTTTTAACTCTGATTTTAATGATTCTTTCGAGCACGTCCGCATAATTAAAAATTCTATCTAATTAAAATATTTTCCAAAAAGTTTCTGAAATTAACAGTAACTTATTTTTATAAAATTATTTTTATAAAAGTATTTATTATCGTAAACATGAAAAATCCATAACTCCTTCGTTATTGATCAAATAATTATGATTCTTAATGTTTTGGAATCCTAAAAATATGTAATTTCTGTGAAAAATAATCATATATTTTTATTCAGAAGTGGAAAGTAATGAGTTTTTATAAAATTGTTTTTATAAAAGTATTTATTATCGTAAACTTGCAAATGGTGTATCTTCTTCGTTATAGCTCAGATTTTCGAGTTCTCTATATGCCTACGATCGTCATGACATGTGTATTTTAATAAAATATAAAATAAATATCTTATTTTCGAATTTAAAACAATAGGTTTTGATATTTTTGTTAAAATGAGTTTAAAACTTGTTTTTATAAAGTTTTATTTGGTAAACTTTGTTCAAGTTCCTTACAACATGTTACTACAAGTACCATGTACTTTAGGTCCTTTAGTCCATAAATTGTCCAAGTATTTTTCATGATAACAAGTCCTCATATTTTTTTTACTTATAAACTTAATAAGTAGACTTTTTAAACAACTAGTTTATATATACTTCGATAAAGTAACCCATACTTGTATAATTCTTATTCTTCCATTACAACAGGATCTTAACATTAATATAACATGTGACAAAGTTAGTATATTGGATATCATAACACAAGCATGGATGATTGGGTTGGCTAATTATCTAGAGAGAGAAAGTGAGGTTTCTAGTGAGAGAAAAACCAAATGAAAGCTTTATGATAAAATGAACAACCAACCCCTTCCCATGGCTGGAAAGGGGTTTATATACAAGTGTTTGTAAGCTCTATGGGCTTGGGTATGGGCTTACACTTGGGTAAAAGACCCGGCCCAATACCGAGAGCCATACGCTTACTTTCACATATGAGCTATGATATACAAACGATACACGGGGTGGACCGTTCTTTTTCATAATCCTAACATCTCCCTAAGGGAGGTCACCCCATAAAATACAATTTGAATAATAGTCAATGAGTTGATCTTTGGGCCTCAGCTCGTTGAATTTGATTCTACCATTCATTGACTTCATTGTACATCTTGTAGTGATCCTTGAGCTTTGTTCCTTAGACTTGTGTGATCTTCGAGCTTTCTTTGAGATCATCAGCCATAGTAAATCTCTTAATCATCCTTGTTGTGAAGTGTTGCCTTCATGTGATGTTGTGACCTTCGGACCCGCATGCTCACACTTTTCTTGATCATGATACTACTTCTCAGAGTTACGGAAGCTGTGTTGTAGGTCATTCAGTTGTCATGATGTCTTTACTTGGAAACTTTAAGTATTGCATTGGGTGGTGAATTGAACTCCACTTAAATGAGGTATATCCTTCTCCACTTTGCTTGATCCTGTAATAAAACAGTTAGCAATAAAGCTGTGGCGAATAATGGCTTTGTCATTCGCCAGAGTTGGTTGGATTAACCTCCGATCGTAGGGGACGACCTGTGATCAGGTAGATTCCTCTTAAGAGGAATCTCCTTGACAGGATTTCTAGTATAAGTATTGGATCATCAAATGTATAGCCATCAGAATCACCATACTTGCCTGTTCTCTTTATCGGAACGTCTCAAAGCAGACAACACGATAAGAGTGAATCGGTTAGTTACTGTCTTACCGATTAAAAGATAAAAATTGATTTGAAAATCAATCGACGTGTTACTTGAGAAAGTATTTTTGTGACACATCGATAGTGTTTTATAGCACAAAATCAAATTTCATCAGAAACACATTTGTTTTGAAAGATATACACAGTCAATGTGCTAGAAAATCAGTTGTTGAGCACATCGAAAGGTTTTTCAAAAGCTATTCGTCAATTCACTGCTTGGAACAAGTTTGATTCATAAAGAATCGCACCATCGTTGCTTTCCATTTGTCACAAGTTTAATCCATAGTGGATCTCACATGTCACCTACCAAGAGCTTGTTTGATGTTGGCTCTAGAAGGATTTCCATCTTCATTGTGAGTACTTTCGTATCACTCGGATGTTCTGGCAATACCACGAGGATAATGCGTAGGACTCTTAAGATCTTTACTTATTGTCACAGTGTGTGAAGAACAAGCATAGTTTGTATTAGTGTCCTAACGAGATTTGTGGATGATCTCATGGCTCTAGACTCAATAGTGCATTTTTGGTTTTTAGTAGTCGGAGGCTGGAGCAGACTGCCACCTTTTCAATATCATCTAACTCAGAGTGAGAGAGACGATAGAAATGTATTGATCTCTGTGAGAAATGAAACAAGAATCCTTTGAGGGATCTTGAGTGGCTAGGGAGGGTTGTGCAGCGTATCACTGGGTCCATGATACTTGTCTTCAATATCAGCAATCAATCATGTGATTCTGACAGTATATGTATTGACCCGGTTTCTGCCTAATGTTTAAGGAGGGCTGCTTTCTTTTCACCCTTTATCTTAACATTTCTTTTTCATTCTTCAACCCCTTCAGTGCTTACCGAGACTTCATTACTAAAACCTTGTTGGGTATGTTCCAGTACTAGCTCCATCTTAGTCCGCACTATTCCCTTATTCTCACATTACTCCTTTTGTAATCATACCTAAGGACTTCTACACTAACTAGTGGGTTGTCACTGGGTAGATCCCTTCTGGTTTTGGGGGATCGTGGGAAACGAGTACCTATCATTTCCTTCCCTTATAACTTCATAAGTTGACTTTACAGGGTACGGTCTTAGGTATTTCCACGTATAAGCCATCATTAACAATTCTCCCAATTAATATGTGCTACGTATTCGTAAAGGTTTAGCACATATGGAGGAGCCTCACTTGAGGTTAAAAGATCCACATTATATATCAGAATTTTCATAATTAAATCACATTTTCTCCCCAGAGCAATAGTTTCAAATCCGTTAAGATTTTAGGTCTCGATTGATTTAGTTAGGACATTTTGGGAGAAATTGTATACTGGTTTATATATATCCGATATGTAACATATAGTTACTTAATATAATAAGCCTAAGTTTCAAGTTTTAGTCACTACTTAATAATTGGTACATTTACAACCAACATTAAGATATACTACCCCTCATTCGGTCTCTTCAGTAACCTGGTAGTCGCCTTCTCGAAATCCGTCCACCACAAAAGCTTCAGATTCAGGAATGATACATCGTGTCTTTATCGATTTGGATAGCGAACATGAAATCCTTGCTTTTGGACAGTCTTTCTTCGTCCAAAATCTTGTATTCATCCCTGGATTTGTCTTGTTAACTCTGAACTCTTTGACTCGGTAGTCCAACGCTTCATCGATCTGTTGTAGAGTACCATCACTGAACTTGTGGATCTCATTGAACCTCATAATCATCTGCACCCCGTATCTTTCTCTGAATGTAACGCCCTATCAGAGTACTATGACCTGTGTAGTCATGCTTGAACTCAAATCCGGTGGCATCCCATCAAGGTTTGGTGAGATTTTACTGTGTCTAGTAACTCTCAATCCCCAGCTGAAAGTCTTCTGCGTGTTGTCGGATAACCAAGTTTCTTGTCCAGAGGTTGACCGCAGTAGTGAGAACCTTTTTGTCATCGGGAGAAAGATGGTTCAAGTGATCACTTGAAGATTTTACAAGTTCAGATCTTTCCCATAATTAGTCACTAGGGTATCATATATTTTGAATATCCCTTTCCGCGATGACATATTCCTTGAGATCAGCTCGTCTGAAGGATGATCTTTTCAAGTATTTGTAACCTCATACAAGTGAGAAGACTTCGATCGGTGACACTTAAGATACGCATGTGAGTTTGGACGGCTCTGCGTCTCCTTCAGAAGAGAATATGTCAATGTAGAAATTGTTGCTCTTTGGAAACCACCAGTGAGTGATTTCCAAACATCGCAGTGATGTCATATTTTAACTCCTCTTCAATCCAGAACTGATCCGTACCAGTTGCTCTAAGCCGACATCTGGATAGAAAGCCGCCTTCATCTTTGAGATAGACAAGGCTGGTCTGCTAATCTTGCGACCGTATCAAAGATACTCCAGATCTTTGTTGAAGAAGAAGTCAGATTGGATGGTAATATGACCTGGTTCACCACCAAGTGGAAGTGGCTTGCTAACATTGTACTTTAGAATTGCATCATCCACTTTATCAGTGAGAAGCTTGTGGCACTTATTACATTTGGATCTAGAGATGAAACTACATCTGGTTTGAAAGGCTTTGACATTTTACATATGCAGGGCCTTCCAAGGTCTTTAGGGGGAGTGGTTGAGTTCAGAGATTCCTTGTCGTTTATAATACCAATCCATAAATGTCGCGATATCATCGATCTAAGCAAGTAATGAGTTCTCTGGTGGTGGTACATATGTAGTCTTCAGAGTAGAGGCCCAGTTGTTAGTTGGTACAGGCAAATTAGATGACGGTATAGTCCAGGCAGGTTCTGGAGAAGCAGGTCGATCTTTAGTGAGAGGTTTCTACCAACTCTGCCTCAGGTTGACTGTAGGAATATGATCACGTCCTACCTCTTCACCACTAGAATATGCTTGTTCATCTACAATGGTTTCATCATCCATATAAAGATCATCAGGAATCGTTGTAATTGAAGGCTTAATCTAGGTGTCAGTCATTGTCCAAATAGAGTATTCAGCTAAAGTAGCTATCTTTGAGTAACTTGAGGCCGCGGTGCTTGTTGACTGACCTTCCCTGATGAGTGGATGATGACGGAGGTGGTAGAGGAGGAGCTTGAGCAGAATCGGAGGCTTCGGATGTGCCAGAAGCCCCTGATGTGCCTAACGGTGGTAGAGGAGGAGGTGGTGGTGAAGGTGGCGACCCAGGAGGAGTCTTTGGAGAATCTTGCTTACTTTTCTTCTTAGTTTCCTCCTAATCCTTATCAACATCAAAGTCCTCACATTCATAACGACGGATGGAGTCCTGCAGTGTTTAATCATTGCTACTCGGTGGACAACATGTCAATTGTCATAGTTCTCCTCCAACTGTAGTTGGAGCAGATTTCCTTCTTGTCAGACGTTAGGGAGATCACTTGAAGCTAGCGCACGAATAGGCGCTCTCATTGCATGCTTTTACTGATGAGTTAACCACCTCCTTAAATGATTCATTAATTTTCGTCAATCTCTTGTGAATCAATACAACTCACTTAGTCTGCTCTCTGATAATTTTGGGTAAGTCCATATTTTCCAACTTATTGATCCTACTCCCCTGCTTGTCTAACCGTGCTTCAGAGCTTGATTTTCTTCCACTAGATTCGTGGTTAAAGCCTCTTCAAGTTCACCCATACGCTTGATGATGATGGGATCTGACGGACCTTGTTGTGGTTGAGGTGGTAGTGGAAGAGTTGTTGTTGTTGTTGCTGAGGTTGTGGTTGTGGTGGTTGGTAATAGCCAATGAACATTGGGAGAATCGGGTCTAGGCACGGGACCGATCACCAGTGATGTCATAGGGGGGATAACAGAGGTGTCTTGCTGAATAGTGACGGACACCATTGATTCAGCCTCAGTGTCTACTGTCATTTTCTCATAATTGGCTTCCGACGGTTTATCATCAATGAATTGATCGCCATAGCTGAAGGTCACCTTGGTTTAGGTGTTGGAGAGAAACAAACATTCTTGTTGAGCTAACAGGTTCTTCTGGAATCTTTCTATTCATCTAACTTAAGCTTGAGATTCTCTTGAATTAAGGGTATGTCTATGCTATGGAAATCATTCTCCATATGCTCAGGTTGTGGTTGACTGGGAGAGCATCAGTGATCTCAAACATACGAGTGTTCAAGGTTTGGTCCAGACGAGAAAACACTAGGAGTAGGTAAGGTTCAGATTCAGCAAACATCATCAAGGTTTGTCAGCATGGCCTTCATCTAGTTTACTAAGAGTATGGTCCAGCCTGGCCTTCGTCTTGAGCCCACTTCTACCAATGAAGTTTACTTCATCAGACTCCGTGTCACTGCCAAGATAATTAAGTTCAGCATAAAGGGAGGAGAATCTTCATGGGACCGCTGGTTTGATGGTACGGGAGTGTGTCTCTGAAGATTTTCTGTTTAGTCTAGCTCTTTTTTTTGGAGTCTGATGGTGTAGAAGAACTTTGAGTGCATTGTTCTTCTACACTCAGGACTCATATGAAAAAGAGCCTGACTAAAACAGTATATTCTTTAGAGACACACTCCGTTCATTGCAACCGCGGGCCATGAAGAGTCTTCCTCCCTTTATCGTTGAAACTTAGATTATCAGGCAAGTTGACACGGAGTCTCTGATGATGAAAATGCCTTCAGTGGTTAGAAGTTGGGCTCTAAGACGAAGGCCAGGCTGGACCAGACCCTAGTAAACTAGTCCCCTTGGCCAGGCTGGACCAAACCCTGATGATGTTGCTGAATCTCAACCTTTACCAACTCCTAGTGTTCTCGCTGGACCAAACCTTGAACACTCGGATGTTGAGATCACTGATGCCTCCAGTCAACCACAACCTGATGCATATGGTATGAACGGATTCATAGCAATTGCTTATCCCTGAAAGTTCAAGAGAATCTCAAGATGACTCAGTTGATGAATAGATTTTTCCAGAAGATCCTTGGTTAGCTCTACCAAGAATGTTGTCCTTCTCCAACACCTAACCAAGGACTTCAGCTATGGCGATCAATTCATTGATGATAAACCGTCGGAAGCCAATTATGAGAAAATGACAGCAGACACTGAGGCTGAATCAATGGTGTCCGTCACTATTCAGCAAGACACCTCTGTCATCCCTCCTATGGACATCAACTTGTGATCGGTCCGCGTGCCCAGACCCGATTCTCCCTAATGTTCATTGCCTATTACAACAACCACCACAACCTCAACCTCATGAACAACTAAACAACAAACTCTTCCAATACCACTCAACCACAACAAAGTCCGTCAGATCCCATACAATCATCAAGGTTTATGGTGTGAACTTGAAAGAGCTTGTCACGAATCTAGTGGAAAGAATAATCCAAGCTCTGGAAAGCTACGGTTAGGACAAGCAGGGGAGTAGGAATCAATATGTTGGAAAAATATGGATTACCCAAACTGATCATCCCGTCGCTCTCACTCGCTCTATGGAGTTTATTGCATTCACAAGAGATTGACCGAAAAGTTAATGAATCAGTTAGGAGGTGGTTTTATCTCTTCAGTAAAGCATTGCAATGAGAGCTCCTATTCGTGTGTTGCTTTCAAGGATCTCCATACGTCTGACATGAAGGTAATTCTGGCACCAAATCATTTTGTAGGACGAACAATGACAATACAGGACATGTTGTCACCGAGTTGCTATGAAGCACTGAAGGACTCCATCCGTCGTTATGAATGTGAGGACTTCATGTTTATAAGGCTATAGGAGGAAACTAAGAAGTAAAGTAAGCAAGATTCTCCAAAGGGGACTCAGCATGGGTTGCTACTTCACACAACCTACTCTCCATCCACACGTCAGGCGCATCAGGGGCTTTTGGCAAACCGACCTATGATTCTTGCTCAAGTTCCTCATCCACACACCTCCATCCTCTATCCACTCATCTGGAGGTAGTCAATATAATGCACTGCGGCCCCAAGTTCCTCAAAGACAACTGCTTCAGCTGAATACTCTGCTTGGACAATGACTGACACCCGGATTAAGCCTTCAATTACAACGATTCCTGATGATCTTTATATGGATGATGAAACCACTGCAGATGAACAAGCATATTCTATAGAGAAGAGGTAGGTTGTCATCATATTCCTACAAGTCAACCGGAGGCAAGAGTTGAGTTGGAAACTCTCACTGAAGATCGGACCTGCTTCTCCAGAACATGCTGACCATACCCGTCATCTGATTTGCTTGTAACAAGAACAATAGGGCCTCTGCTTCTGAAGATAATATTGTACCTCCACTAGAGAACTCATTACTTGCTCAGACCGGTGATATCGCGACATTTATGGATTGGTATTGTAAACGACAAGGAATCTCTGAACTCACTCCTAAAGACCTGGAAGGCCCTGCATATGAAATTGTCAAAGTCTTTCAATCCAGTTGTAGTTTCTCTAGTTCCAAATGGATAATGTACACAAGCTTTCACCGGTAGTGGATGATTGTCTAATTCTAAAGTTACAATGTTTGTGCAAGCCACTTTTCCACTGGTGTAACAAGGTCAATATTTACATCCAATCTGACTTCTTCTTCAACAAAGATCTGGAGTATCTTCGATACGGTCGCAAGATTGGCAGACCAGCCTTGTCTATCTCAAAAATGAAGGCGGCTTTTATCAAAGATGTCGCGCTCTTAGAGCAACTGGGGACCGGATCAGTTCTGGATTGATTGAAGAGGGGGTAAAATATGACTTTCACCGCGTTTTTGTTTGGAATCTCTCACTGTGGTTTCATAGACACATTTACATTGACTTATCTCTTCTGAAGGAGACAGCAGAGCGTCACAAAACTCACATGCGTATCTTAAGTGTCATCCGAATCGAAGTCTTCTCAATGTATGGGTACAATTACATGAAGAAGATCATCCTTAGTCGAGCTGATTCTCAAGGAATATGTCCATCGCGGAAAGGGATTTCAAATATATGTACCCTAGTGACTTTGAAGATCTGTACTTGTTAAATCTTCAAGGTCACTTGAACCATCTTTCTCCCGATGACAAAAAGGTTCTCACTACTACGGTCAGCCTCTGGACAAGAAACTTGGTTATCCGACAACGCGTAGAAGACTTTCAGTGGGGTTGAGAGTTACTAGACGCAGTATTAAATATTCACCAAACCTTGATGGGATGCCACCGGACTTTGAGTTCAAGCTATATACACAGTCTATAGACTATGCAAAGGGCAGTTATTCGAGACAGATACGGGATGAGATGATTTTGCGGTTCAAGTGATCAAAAAGTTCGTGATGGTACTCTTTATTGATCGATGAGCTTAAGTTGGATACGAGTCAAAGAGTTCAGAGTCAACAAGACAAATCCAGGGATGAATACAAGATTTTGGACGAAGAAGACGTTGTCAGATGCATAAGGAGTACATGTTCGCTATCCGAAACGGGCCTAAGACCGAGTATCTTCCGGAATCTGGAAAGCTTTGTTGGTGGACGGATTCGAGAAGGCGACTACCGGTTACTGAAGAGAACCGAATGAGGGGTAGTATATCTTATATGTTGTTGTAATATGTACATTATTATGTAGTGACTAAAACTGTACTTGGCTTATATACTTAAGTAAACTATATGTTCATATTTCGGATTATATAAACCTGATACAATTTCTCCCAAATGTTCCTAACTAAATCAATTGAGACCTTAAAATCTTAAGGATTGAAATTTTTGGCGCGGGAGAAGAAATGTGATGTTATTATGAAAATTGATATAAAATGTGATCTTTTAAACTCAAGTGTAGGCTCCTCCATATGTGCTAAACCTTTTTGAATATCGATGCACATATTAAGGGGGAGAGATGGTTTATGATGGATATCGTGGATGGAAATACCCTAAAGACCGACCTGTAAATCAACTTATTAGTGAGTTATAAGGATGGTAAGGTTAGGTACTCGTTCCACGATACCCGCAAAACAGAGGTGATTTCCCTAGTGACAACCTACTAGTTTTGTGTAGAAGTCCTTAGGGTACGATTACAAAAGGTGTAGTAATCGTGAGAATAAGGGAATAGTGTGACTAAGATGGAGCTATTACTGGAACATACCCAAAAGGTTTTAGGTATGAAGTCTCTGGTTAAGCACTGAGGGGTTGAAGAATGAAAAAAGTACATCGTTAACGAGTTAAGGGTGAAAAGAAAGCAGCCCTCCTTAAACTTAGGCAAGAAAACCGATCAATAACATATACTGTCAGAATCACATGATTGGATTGCTGATATTGAAAGAAAAGTATATGGACCCTGTGATTCGCTACTAAAACCCTCCTATAGTAAACTCAAGATCCCTCAAAGGATTCTTGTTTATATGTTCTCTCGGAGATCAATACATTTCTATCGTATCATCTCACTCTGAGTTTGATGATATTGAAATAGGTGGCAGTTCTGCTCCTGCTGTCGACTACTAGAATAACTAAATATGCACTATTGAGTCTAGAGCCATGAGTATCATCCACAAATATCGTTAGGACACTCATAATTAACACAACATATGCTTGTTCTTCACACACTTTCTTTGTGACAATATGAAATGATCTTAACAGTCCTAAGCCATTATATCGTGCGGTATTTCCAGATATCCGAGTGATCGAAAGTACTCACAATGAAGATGGGAAATTCCTTCTAAAGCCAACATCAAACAAGCTCTTCGTAGGCTTGTCATGTTGGAGTTTCACACTATGGATTAAACTTGTGACAAATGGAAAGCAACGATGGTGCGATTCTTTATGAATCAAACTTGTTCCAAGCAGTGAATTAACGAATAGCTTTTGAAAAACCTTTCGATGTGCTCAACAACTGATTTTCTAGCACATTGAATGTGTATATCTTTCAAAACAAATGTCTCTCTGATGAAATTTGATTTTGGCCTATAAAACACTACTCGATGTGTCACAAAATACTTCTCAAGTAACTCGTCGATTGATTTTTTAAATCAAATTTTTATCTTTTAATCGGTAAAGACAGTAACTAACCGATTCACTCTTATCGTGTTGTCTGCTTTTGGAGACATTCCCGATCAATGAGAACAAGGCAAAAAGTATGGTGATTCTGATGGCTATACATTTGATGATCCAATACTTATACTGGAAATCCTGTCAAGGAGATTCCTCTTAAGAGGAATCTACCTGATCACAGGTCGGTCCTCACGGATCCGGAGGTTAATCCAACCAGACTCAGGTGAATGACAAAGCCATATTCGCCCACAAGCTTTATTGCTAACATGGTTTTATTACAGGATCAAGCAAAAGATGGAGATGGATATACCTCTTTCAAGTTGGATAGTCAATTCACCCACCAATGCTTACACTTAAGTTTCCAAAGTTAAAGAACATCATACAACCTGAATGACCTTACAACACGGCCTTCCAAAAACTCTGTGCGGTGTAGTTATCATGATCATGAAAATGAGTGAGCATGCTGGGTCCGAATGGTCACAACATCACTGAAGGCAACACTTCACAACAAGGATTGAGTTAAGGATTTACTGTGGCTGTTGATCTCATATGAAAGCTCGAAGATCTCACCAAGTCTAAGGATCAAAGCTCAAGGATCATACAAGATGTATAATGAAGTCAATGAATGAAGATCAAATTTATACGAGTAGTGGTCAACAGATACTCATATGCTATTATTCAATTGTATTTTATGGGTTGGGGTGACCTCCCATTAGGGGGAGATGTTAGGTTCTATGAAAATGACTCGTAACCCGTGTATCGTTAGTATAGCATTGTCTTTGTTAGAAGTAGGTCTGTATTGGCTCTCGGTATTGGGCCGGGTCTTTTACCCAAGTGTAAGCCCATACCCAAGCCCATAGAGCTTACAAACACTTGTATATAAACCCCTTTCACCCATGGGAAGGGGTTGGTTGTTCATTTTATCATAAAGCTTTCATTTGGTTTTTCCTTTCTCACTAGAAACCTCACTTTTCTCTCTCTGATAATTAGTCAACCCAATCATCCATGTTGTGTGAATGATATCAATTTTACTAAACTTTTGTCTCATGTTATATTAATGAAGATCCATGTCTGTAATGGAAAGAATAAAGAATTATACATGTTGAGTTTACTCTTATCATGTATTATTAACTAGTTGTTTAAAAGGCTACTTATTAAGTTTATAAGTAAAAAAAATATGAGGACTTGTTATCATGGAAATATTGGACAATTTATGGACTAAAGGACCTAAAGTACATGGTACTTGTAGTATAAGTGTTGTAGAGGACTTGTAACAAAGTTACCAAAATAAAAATTTTTAAAAACAAGATTTAAACTAATTTTAACAAAAAATATCAAAAACCTATGTTTTTAATTAGAAAAATAATGTATTTTATTTTATATTGTTATTAATTACTACAATGCACCATGACTATCGTTGCAGTTGAGAAACTTGAAAATCGAGCGATAACGAAGAAGATACGCATTTGCATTGCTTGTACGATAATTATTATTGATAATAAAAGCCTTTTTAAAAACTTTGTTACTTTACAATTCTGATAAAAACCATTATAATTATTTTTTGTAATAAATTACATTTTTTTAGGATTCCAAAACATAAGAATCATAATTATTTGATCAAAAACGAGGACGTTACGATTTTTTATGCTTACGATAATAAATACTTTTATAAAAATAATTTTATAAAAACAAGTATTGTTCATCTCATATACTTTCTGAAAAATATCATACTTTGATAGAACTTTTAATTACGAATATGTGCTCGAAAGAATCACTAAAACGGATGTTAACAATGAATTAAGATATGACTTTTACGAGGATTACACTAATTAAATTTATAAAAATAAATTATGAAAGTGCATGAACAGTAAAAAGTAATGTTCATCAGAGAACTTAAAATACTAAAATGTAATATTTTGATAAATCTTCTTAATACGAAAGCGTAGACATAAAGAACGTACAAAACAGACTTAAAACGAGAAAATACACACTATTTTATAACTGTGCACTATATCCTGACGTTGAATAGTGTTGGTTGTTTAATAAAAAAAAAATTTGCGACCAACATTTTTAGACATCAATTATATAATATTTTACCTTGTTCAATTCTGTTTAAATATTATCTTACAAAAGCGATTGAACTATTTATACAATTATACGAGTATAATTACATGGTTATTATTTATCAAATGCGATTTCAATAATATTTCACAAATACAATTAGATGGTAATGTAGCTATATAAAATTATATACAGTATTAGTTATTCAAAGTACTTAGTACTCATACGACCTATACATAATTAGGTTGCATTCGGGCGTTTTCGTGACGCATTTTCATTCTGTGATTTACCTTGTTGATTCATTCACTCCGATTTGAGTTATAGCACTCTTTCATTGTTTTACAATTACTTTTACAAATCTCGAGGGAGAATCACAAATGCTTGTTACAACTTGTTTACATATTCATGTACAATCTTCTCTTGCTTCAATCTTTACATACTTGATAACATACTTGATTCCGTACTGGTTACAATACTCGTTTAAAACTTTGTTATACTACTCCTTGCATTCTTACCGTTGAGATACAATACTAATTTTTACTTATGCACGCAACCAATATTACTCAATTTAATCTTTGATTACTGATTAGCTTAAGTTGCATGAAGGTAATAATTACTCGAAGGGTAAGCGCGATGTTTATAAAATAGATTCTATTCGGAATTGGACAATACATGTTAAGGGTGATTAGCTTATCAATGACAATCGAACGTTATACTTGTCGGAGCACGACTGGATTAGTGTCTACAAGGCACAACAAACTACATTAATCATAAAAACTCTTACTGTGCTTGAATAAGTGGCATAAATCTATAAGTCTATGTCGAGGTTTCATGAATTAGGGGTGCAATTCGTTAATCACACACCTCATGGTGACTTATTGTATTGGATACAATGGTCATGATAACTTTACAAACCTTTGTTCCAACTATACTATCTTTTTGTGACGCTATCGTATTGGGATTAAATAGTCATACACATCTTTGATTTCAACATTTATGCGTACAATTTTTGGTAACTATTATAACGATTGAAATGGTCATATACTAAATCTTTGATCCAACATTTGTACTTACAAAAAAATCTATAAACTCACCAACTTTATGTTGACACTTTTAAGCATGTTTTTCTCAGGTGAATTAGATGCTTGATATACATGATGTGCATTGGAGTCTAGAATATACAAGACTACATTAATGGTTTTCTCAAACAAATATCGTTGCTTATTATTTCAGTCTTACATTTATTATGCAAACTTTAGGACAATGTATAACAAATTCAAGATTTTGGTTAATTCAATGAGGTCACTTTTCAAACGACTCATTTAGAGGTCGTTCTCTCATATCTTGTGCAATGGTATTATGAAGTAATGCTCCCGGACATAATTCTGCTGTGACCCAATTTGGGGGTGTTACACAAACTATCATTATTCTTAGGACTATAGATTTCTCAGAGTCCCAGAGGCATCTTTTTAAAACAATCCAAATATGCTCTTGAATCACTTAAAATGTATGGTATGGAAACCTGTGAACCCGCAACGGATACTCCAATGGTGGAGAAATCTAAACATGATGACGATCTACAAGGGAATGTCGTTGATCCTACACGTTATCGTGGAATGATTGGCACCCTTATGTATCTCACATCCAGTAGACCATACCTTGTATTTGATGTATGCATGTGTGCCCGATATCAGGCAAAGCCTATCGAAAAGCACTTACATGCGGTTTAAGCGAATCTTTCGATACCTAAGAGGAACCATAAATATGGGTCTGTAGTATTCGTAAGGATTTTGCATTGCTCTAACAGCTTTTGCAGATGATGACCCCTTGCGGGTTGCCAAGATACCAAAATAAGTACGTCTAGAAGTATGCAGTATTAGGGATAGATTAGTAAGATGGTCGTCATAGAATTAATAGATGGCACCGCCATATCCAGTACAAAAGCTAAATACATTGCCTTGTCAAGATGTTGTGCTCAAATACTTTGGATGAGATCACAATTAACTGACTATGGCCTTGTGTTCAACAAGATACCGATGTACTGTTGATGATCTTCAAATAACGCTAATTTTTTAGCATATTTCTATCCCATGTAAATTAACCCCAATTTTGTATGATTATTGCAAAGAATTGTTACTTAATCATTTGTATTTGAGAATTGCAGTAATTATGGAGTACTTGGTGAATATTAGCCAAAGGCGCGCATTCTGGAGCTTAAATGAAGATATTTTAAAGATTAATGTTCTGACAACCAATACGCCGTATCCATCAAGGAAGATACGATGTATCTGTGCCTGCACTCACCAAAGACCACGGATGGAACATGATCAAAACGCTGTATCAAGAGAAGCACCATATACGCCGTATTGGAGATGTAGAAGTAAATATTCTGGTTAGATATTCAAAACGTTGTCTTACTTCAAAAGAGAAAATCACCAATTGTCGTATCTTATGATATTGGGATACGCCGTATACGAACAGTTTCTGGCCCTATAAATAGAGACCCTAAACTCAGTTTTAGGTTGTAAGTGATCCCAAAACACCAATCAAACCAATTGACGAAATTAAAGGAGCTATAAGGAAGTCAGATTAGAGCCTCATTTTCATAGGAATAGTTCTTGTAACTTCGCATCAACCGAATACGCGGTTCGATTGAGTTGCTTTATTGTAATCTTTCAAATATCAAAACCGTGTATGTATTTATATAATGACTATCTGGCTGATTACCTTTAGGTACAGCCATGTATATGAAGATTTATGTTTGGTTTGATTTATCTCCTATGCTTAATTTATCATTGATTTTTTACTTATTGTTTATGCATGATATCGTTTATGTGCTTTAATATGCGTTCAATCCATATCTAAGGATATCGTTGTAAGCTAACTAAATATCAGATAGTTTCATAGTATATGACTATCCATTCAATATGGGTATAGTCCTACATAGTTTAATGCGCTGCAACTTCAGTAGTTGTTTGGCTTAGGCTAAGTGTTCCAGGATAGCTCTCCATATGAAATTTATATATACCTAGAATCATAGGATCAAAATATAGACCTATCCTTGCTTTAGTTTAGTGAGCTTTTGCTTGAGCCATAAGGTTGACCTTTGGGTTATCTAACGAGTTAGTTCTAATTACATTCGGTTAGACTCAGACAGTGGACTCTTGTATATAAAGAGGCGTTAAGCAGTAAGTGGGTAAAGTCTCCATGAGCTAGGGTTTGTTAGAGGCACCATTTTTAGTTCTAAGATAGATTATAATCAAAACAATATGCTTGCTTTATGTGGATGGTCTAATTGTGACACAATTAGGTATCTAGGTCTTTGGAAGAAGTACCGCCTAAGTCTAGGAAATAGGATACGGCCGCTTCGAGATAAGTCAATCTTTGCACTTATAAACAAACTTGCTTTCATCGGATTTATTACATGGTTGATATGTTTTCCTTACATAGTTTTGACCGATTTCTCTGTCGTTTGTTAATCTTCTTGTTGTTTTTGTGTTTTATCTGCTTTACTTGTCATCAAAACCTATAGGTTAGATTCCCAAACTCGTGGCCAGCCTATCAGGCTGAAACCCTTTTTTCTTTAGTTTTAGGTTTTAAATTAGAATAACTAAATACTCATAGAATTAGGAGTTAACGACTCTCGCTCTTAGTGAATGTAACACCCCAATATGGGTTCGCATCGGAATAAGGCGTCCGGGAGTTTTACTTCTTAGATCCATAACACAAGATATATTTAGAAAGACAAAAAAGTCGTTTTATTAAACTGATTACATGGATTTAACAGATGTTTGACTACAAAATAGCCTGAAGCTTTACCTGTCTAATGTTCATTATTACAAAAAGGTACTTGGTTCACCAAACACCTGAGTTTCCCAAAAATATGCTCCATATCCTTAGCATGACATCACCAAAACAAAATTTCACCAATGTATCCTTGGACTTTTGCTTAGGGTATCCTGAAAAACATTGTTTTAAAAACGTCCAACACAATTATGTGGTGAATTCATTGGTTTGTATAAATCGTATATTGTAGGACCACAGTTTCCCAAGTGTTATGATATTGCAACAGGATGCGACGTCATATAAATGTAATTACGATTGCCTAAGCTCATGACATGAAGCATTGACATAATTGAATTACCATATAAATGGATATCATTGCCCGTTGATGATGTTTTAACCCGCAACATTTTCCTATGTTCGACATGGTATTACGTTCGTTTCCAGTTGATAGATAATCACCCTCCCCCCCCCCGTAAGGGGATGTCAATCCCAATAGATCTATTCATAACATTCGCGCTCACAATCTAGTAATTGACAGTTCATGATAATGGGCTCAGATAGGGTTATCGCTACTTAGGCAACACATAATCATAATGTAAAAGTATCCACTTGTGTCCAGTTGTAAAACATTGCATGTTTCTCACCCAAAAACGTATTAAGAAAAATAGCATGTTAAAAAACGTTGGGGCTATGAACTCATCTTGTGTTAGCGTTTTATGTCAAAGTATATCACAGATAATAGCGTCACGTCTAATCGTCAGATGCAACCTATTTAATTTAAGGTCATAAACTACTACCATATATCATTCTATATAGCTAATCACCATCTAATTGTTTTGGTTAAAATTGGTTAATAAGGTTAAAAAAGTTTTAATTTCCGTTGTATGTAAAAACTGGCGTAACTTTCGCCGTTTCAAGTCTGTTTCTTGCGTTTCTTATGTCCATGTTTTCGTATTAAGTCGAGTTATCAATATTTGACATTTTCATATTTTTAGTCCCCGATGAACTGTTCATTTTTACTGTTCACATCACCAGTTATAAAGTTCTTTTTATTCGGTTTTTTTGTTGATCGTTAAAAACCACCGGTGAAACGTCGTATTTTTATTCGCTTATAGCTCCGTTTTTAGCGATTCTTTGACCCGCAATCGCCCCCATCTTTTATAGAGCTTGTTATTGTAATTGAAAGTTCCTATTTTTTTATGAGGTTTACAAAAAATAAAGGGTTTTCTGTCCTACTATGAACAATAACTTTTATAAAAAATGGTTTTATACAAAGTATTTTTATACATTTTAGTATATACAACTCGGTAAGTTTTCATAAAGTCTTCGTTTTTAATCTAAAAATTATGATCTTTATCATTTTGGAATCCTAGAAAATGTACTATAATCTGTTTCAAGAACATCAAACTTTCTGTTTTGTATAATTTTTATAAAAGTTATTTTATAAACCCTGTTTAATTAAGTATAAACTGTAATTTGCGTATCTTTTTCGCTTTTTAATCCGTTTTTCGATGTTTATTATCTTTTTGGAATCGTCGTGAGGTGTATTATCTATATAAAACATCAAACTCACTGTTTGAAATTTGAAATCCAAACAGCCCCTTTATGTTCTATATGTACACTTTTATATTAGATTGTTTTATGTTCTATATTTGTAAAATTACCATCTAGTCTTCCACTCACTTTATATCATAAGTCATATATATAATAAAGTCCATAAGTCCATAGTTTGTCCATTTGTCCAAGTTAACAAGGTCTTAATCTCACTTTTAATCAAAACTTATTAAAGAAACCCTAATTTAACAAGTTTACATATGAACTTTTTATACATTAACCAAGTGTGTACAAGAGTATACTTCCATCTTTTAACTTAATTTTGTATTCATATAACATCAAAACAAGTCCATATAAACAAGATAATAAGTCATTGCAATACTTTTTACTTGTTACATATTAAGAAACCTTAAAAAACCCTAATCTTGCCATTTAACACTTTTTAAGTTACCAGATTGTAAATCACTTATGTATCCATTTATAACCTCATAATATCACTCATATAACATGTGTATAAGTGTACAAATCAATGATAACAAGTAAAAATCCATTTTACATGTTTAAAAGTGTCCTAATGGTGATTTTGCTATAAAGAACTAATATATGATAAAAAAACTATGAAATGAAAAGATTAAGGCTTTTAGATAAACTTATAGATGAACAATGTGAGAGAAATCAGGGGCTAACCCTTGTTTAGGCTTTAAATCCAAGCTTGCAAGAATGAAACCCTAATTATTACAAGGAAACCCTAATCCTTCCTTTCATTGCTTCTATCACATTTTAAATGTTAACAATGCTTTAAATTCATCTTGTCGGTATCTTAGATATGATGTGTGATTGCTTGTATGTGTTGTAGAAAAGTTTGTATGGATTTATTAAAGGGGTGTTTTTGAGCCGTGGCTTATAGGAGCACAAAGGGAGAGATATTTTTGATTTTTCTAAGTGTTAAGTGTTATGTGAACTCATCTCTTGCAATCTATAAGTATTATACATGTAGGACTAGTCAAGGAGACACCATGAGGGTTTTTTAGGAAGTCTTGGTCAATGTATGGAGAGGTATGGCTAGGCTTAATGGCAAGTGATGTTTAAAAGACCAAGTGGTGATATGTAAGATATTTCTTTGTATCTTTAATCCTATAGTCCGGTTTTATTTGTATATTATGTGATGTTTATTTTGTAAATTTAGGTATTGGGTATATTTGTTGTATTTGTTGAAGTGTAGAAAAGTTTTTGGTGGTTCGGTATGCCTAATGCAATTTATCGCGAATCTTATTATCACTTTACATATCCGAATAAAACATAAAATGAACAAAGACCATAATTATTCTCAAAAATTATTATTTAATACTTGGTTGATGTAATAATTTAATCCGGCTGATGCCATTTACACTTGAACGATAATATTTAGCGTAGCGATTTACTTAATGTTTACGATTTTTAAAGCAAAGCGCCCGTCAATACAAATGATAATTGTGGATTTATTGACGGCTGCGTAAATTGGACCCTAAAAACATGGGGTGTTATTGTTCCCCCTAGTTAACGTGACGCGTTGTCCTCATGGCTTAAAGACGCGACGCACTAGTCGTCGGTGCGGTCTTTGATGAAAAGATTTGTGGTATTTCTTCTGGAATTGATCTCGCGTTCCCACGTAAAACTCTGGACCTCGCTTGGAGTTCATTCGAACCTGACTATGGAATGCACGCACTTCGCTTCAAAACGTGTAAAACTTCTGGTCCTATGATCTCAACGGGTTCCTTCATCAAACTGAAGCTTGTTCAACAAATGAGTCATACCAACGGAAATGGCTAACGGTTCGTCGACACTTAGCTTTTTTCAAAATTGGATACATGAAATGTATTGTGAACCCTGCTTAGCTCTTCTGGAAGCTCGAGCTTGTAAGCAAAATCTCCAACCTTTTCTAACACCTTGAATGGTCCAACATACCTAGGATTCCAACCTTCCCCCGTTTGACAACGTAACGACCCTTTCCAAGGCGGAAAACTTTAAGCATAACTTTATCCCCACCTAAAATTCCATCGATTTAAGCTTTAAAATCCGCGTAAAAACTTATTTTATTCGATAGCGGACTGCTTGCATTTCTCTGCTTGATTTGTTACGTTATTCTCAGTTGTTTCTTGCATTAGTTTCTAAGACCATGTGAGTTAATACTTATCCAACCTCGGCCCAACAAACGTTTGTAGAATGACAATTTTCGACACGTTAAATAAAGTTGCTTCAAAGGGTGCAGCTTTATGCTAGCGTGATAGCTATTGTTATAGAGAACTCGACTAATGGTAAAATGGTTAAAACCAAACCCCATTCACAAAGTCGATTGAATCACAGCACGCCAACATATCCTTGATAGTTTGAATTGTCCTCTCGCTTTGTCCGTTCTGTTTTGTGGATGGTTAGCTAGTAATCATATCAGACTGGGTCCTAAAGCATTCTGAAGTGACCTTTAGAAATTTGATGACGAAACTAGGGTCACGTTCATATAATAAGCGAGCGATGTTTTTCATGCCTACGTATTGTGACCCCTCCTTTTTAGGTACATTCTTGCAAGTTTATCCATCGGATACAGTCTCTACTCATTGGTACATATATTGCTGGATTTAGTGAGTCGGGTCAACAATCACCCATAATAGTTCATAGGCCTTGTGACGACTTAGGAAGCTTCGTGACGAAATCCATAGTGATATTATCCCACTTCCATTGAGGTATATCAGGTTATACCAACAATCCTGATGGTCTTTGATGTTATGCCTTGACCTTAGAAATAGGTCAAACACTTGCAAAACATAGGTAGGCGATGTCGGCTTTCAATATTGGGCCACCAATATTAGCTATTCATATCTTGTACTCTTGTCGAAAAAAAAAAAAAAAAAAAAAAAAAAATAAAAAAAAAAAAAAAATAAAAAAAAAAAAAAAACAAAACCCCGATGAATAAAGTATTTTGACTTGTGGGACTCGTGCATAATCACAGTCCTCAAGTCGCCATAACATGGTAACCAACTCCTACCATTGAAGCATAGAGTTCCCATCCGCATTGCTGGTTCCAACTTTTCTTTTTATATTTCTCCGGATCCTTTGCATTTTCATGCAACCACTGCCTCAACATCTTCGTTTCTTGATGTTCTCGGTTTTCGTGCTTCAAGTCTGGGGAATTCAAGATTTGTTTGGGAAGATCCAAGCCAATAGTCATGACTAAGGCTCGAACTCTTAATGGTTGATCTCTCTCCTTCCTGCTTAGAGCATCAGCAACAACGTTTGCCTTTCCCGGGTGATAACGAATCTCACAATCGTAATCACTAAGCAACTCCAACCAACGACGTTGCCTCATGTTCAACTCTTTCTGATTAAGAATGTGTTGTAGACTCTTATGATCAGTGAACACCGTGCACTTGGTTCCATACAGGTAGTGCCTCCAAATCTTAAGAGCGAACACTACTGCTCCAAGTTCTTAAAGCTGAGTCATATAAGTTCTTCTCATTAATCTTCAGTTGGCTCGTGGATGCATAAGCAATTCACCTTTTCTCTTTGCCATTATTACACAGCGCCCAAACCCTTCTTTGAAGATCGCGGTATGCCGAGATAAAATCTTTGCTTCTTCAGGTAATGGCAGGATTTAGTGCACTGCATAATTTCTGCTTCAAAACTGTTGAAAAGATGCTTCCTTGTTTTTCACCCCACTAAAACTTCGCATTCTTCGGGTGAGCTTGGTAATCGGTTTGGCGGTTGCTTCAAAAACCCTTAAATGAATCTTCGTAATACCAGGCAAACCTAAAAATTGACGAATCTATGTTTGGTGACTTAGGAGATGCCACAATCTTTTAATGTATTCGATTTGGCCAAGACTCCAAGTGGAATTGCCCTCACTATCAATCACTGTGACAAGGAATGTACTTTAGGAATCAAAATTCACACTTGGGAAAATTTAGCATACAATTTCTCTTTCTTAAGATATTAATATAGAATTAGCTTAGGTGCTCTTCGTGTTCTTGCTTGTTTCTTTGAATATTTCAGAATATCGTTCAATAAAGACAATCACGAAATTTATCCAAAATAAGTTTGCACACCCGATTCATAAGGTCATAAATATGCAGGTGCGTTTGTCAAACAAATGGCATAACTTGATTGAAATTTCATAATTGCGTACACGAGTCCTACATAAGCGGTTTTCGGAATGTCTCTTCTCGAACCCTCAGTTGGTTGATACCGACCTTAGCAGGTCCATCTTCAGTAGACACTCGACCCTTTCTGAAGCTGAACAAAATAAATCATCAGTTCTTGGGAGCGTGATAACGGTTCTTTCTCCGGTTAGTTTATTCAATTCCCGGTTATCAAGTGCAAATCCAGAATGATCCGTCTTTCTTCTTGACAACAAGACCATACCTCCTAGGGTGAGGAATTAGGTCTTATAAGCCTTTGTCAGATTGTTTCTTATAGTTTACTCTGACAAATCTTTCATTTTAGAAGGGTGCCAATCGATAAGGCGTCCCGAAGCTACGGTGTTGCAGCACCAGGTATCAAATCTGATTTGAAATTCCACCTTGTCGATGTCCAGAGGAAGACCTGGAATGGTCTGTAGGCACAAGACTTAAGAAAATCTTGAACTATGGTACATCCTCCAAGTCGCTTATTCTCCGACTTGTCTTCAACATCCTTTGTATTAACTATGTGCCAAAAAAGACTGGACATCCTTTTAGCATGTATTCTTGTGTTTTGGTGTACGAGATAATGTGCAGACGAGCCTCGTGTCCCTGGTTGCTTCCATCACCGTGAACAATTAGAGTTTCATTTCCCAGGGCGATCGACGAATCTTACTCGCAAACATTAATGATTGCTTGGTACTTTGCAAACCTAATCCATACCAATTATTGCGTTGATTGAAATCTACCATTTTTTACGGCATTAATTTATGTTGAATGGGTGGTTTAGGAGATTTAATGTTCAACCCTAAGGATAGTGTTTAACCCAATTATCCTCCCGTCAGCTAGTTCGACATCATATTAAGGTGTTCTAAGATGAATGGCTCTCTATCCATTTGGAATAAAAGCGGTAGACACAAAACTCCTATCGGCACCAGTATCAAATAATATAGAAGCATAGCGGTTGTTGAGAAGGAACGTACCCGTCACGACGTTGGAGTCTGGGTTTGTCCCTGCATGTCCCACCGCATACACTTTGGCTGGAGCCCTGTCATTACCAACTTGATTTCTATGGTTTTTTTGTTTTCAAACTTTGTAACCATTCCCTCTGAAAGTATTTGAACTCCACACTCAGAAGCAAGTTCGATGGCAGGCATGACCCAGTGCCCCTCTGATTGTTAGCATTGTTGGCATTTCCCGCACTCCTACAGTCACGGGCAAAATGGCCAAAATTTTGTTCATTTTGTGGCATTTTGGAGCACACGGACCGTCGTGGTGATAGTTGCATTTAGCGCATAGGGTTTTAGATCCCTCGTATGGCTTCTTTTCACCAGTCCCTGCAGTATAAGCCATGCCTCGTGTTTGCACTCTTGTTCTGCTTGTTGTTGGCTTTTGATTGTTTCAGGGGAAGTGTTTTCAAACTTCCTTTTTGTTCTCAGCCTGTCTCTTTCTGCTATGGTGCTTGACTTTCTTATCCATTAGTTCAGTTGGCCATTTCAACTGCCTCTTGCAGGGTTTCGGCTTTGATGTACAATTTTCCCATATGGATAATGTCAGGTAATCTTGCCGTCGTACCTTTCAATCTTGTCTGACTCCTTAGGAGGAACATCCTTAAACACACAGGCATGCTAGTTTCCTGGAAAACTGGTTGTACTCCTATCACATCAGTACCCTTTCACATTTCAAATTACATGATTCAGCCTCGAGCTTTTGCATCTCGTTCCTTGGACAGTACTTATTCAGTTTATTTTCTTTCTCAGATTGGCCCAATGTCATTGCATATGCTACATCATGACTGGACAGTCAAAACTCGGGAAATTCCACCATGTTAGTTGCACCTGCTAGCAAGAGGTAAATGTGGAAAACTTAATATGATTTTCCCAGAGCAGTTTTGCATATGCATAAAAATAGTCTCCTTCCTTTTGAACCATTGAGTTAATCTCAAAAACTCCCTCCAGTGCCTTTGAAATATAGAGCGTTTGCACTTCTAAAGTCTTGGTAAGTGCATTCTCGAGAACGCCGCCTTCTAGTCTCCTCCTAGCCTCCGTTCCCAAAGTGTGGCTGCATCGCCATTCCTGTTTGCTTCACATGTTGCCAAAGAGCAGTGACTCCTTGGTCTTCATTGCTGAAGTTGGGCAATTAGTGACGATGTGGTGGTTGTTGCTGTTGTGGGCTGGGGTTGTGTGACTGGTGTTGACTTGCGGCCTCGTTTTTGGTTGCCATTTTTTCAATCACAAGAAAATACAATACCTATTAGATTTCATAAAATATAACCATGGACATGACATATACATGATAAAATATAAAGTGTGATCACACAATCAAACAGTGAATAATATACAACTGAATTTGTATCAACCATGATATAACCAAATCGACTGTTCGTTCAGTAACAAATTCTGATTACAGACGTTGACACAATACAAACCATTCCATTTAATTTAATTGGAAAACCATACATGAATGGTCAGATACAAAATGATCATAACGATTAGGTTACAAAATAACATAACAAACTAAAGCCTTACTAGTAGGGATTGAAACCCGTCAATACTAGTAGGCCATATTACAAAATGATAGCCATAACTGAATCTAGGAACTGCTTACCTGCTTTCTCTGGTAGCTCTGGCTTCGTGCTGACTCAACGGGTCCAGTTGTCCTGTGTGCGTTTATTGTCCTTTGTAGTTATGTCATATGTCCCTGTAAGTATGGTTTACAAAATTTGTAAATAACGTAGCACCTTTATTTTAAATCCGTTTTTCGAGTTTCTTACATGTCTGGATTCGTCATGAAAAGTACCATCTTTATAAAATATCTCCCTTAATATATCAGAAACAGTGAATATTTTTATAAAATAACTTTTATACATTTAATTATTGTAAATTTAAAAATGTCATATCTTTTTCGTTATAGCACGGTTTTTCAAGTTCCTTATATGCTTACAATCCTTGTGATAAGTACTAATTAAATAAAATGTAAAATATACATGTTTATACACGAATTCAAACAGTAGGTAATTAAGTTTGTACCTAATTATCTTTATATACTTGATATATATACTTTTCATTTTATTAAACTATTACAAGTCCTCTAACTTATGAAATGACATAACTTGATATATCTTAAGTCCTTTATAATGTCCCCATACTACTTGTCCATAAGTAAGTGTCCTCAAAATCATTTGCTCATAACTTTTATAATTAAAACTTTCAACACAAAATAATTCATAAATTAACCACATAAATTATTTAACACTTATATAGATTGTATACCTTCATTTTAAGTATTATTTCACTAATGTACATATAAAATTCGAATTATAATGTCCTTGTAATATCTCATAAATCATCAAATTAAACCTAGGTGGTGTTTAACATATATAACAAGTATGTAAACATGTAAATGAATAATGAAGATGTTAAAACTTAAATGGACCTTAGAGATGAGTAGTAGGATGATGAACACAAGCTTATACTTAAGCTTAAACCCAATTAATCAACCATAAGATCAAACCCTAATTAGGAAAACCCTAATTATGTTTCTTGTATGCTTCTTGTTAAACCACAAACCCAAGCTTCCAATACCCTTGAATGATCTTAGATATACTTAGAATGAATACTTGTATGCTTGAATATGAAAATTATATGAAACCCTAAATAAATAAGGGTGAGCCTTGTGAGCCGTGGGTTATAGTTAGGTTGGGAGAGAATTGCTTATGAATTTTACTTAGTTAATGAATGTGTGTGTTTAACTCTCCTAGTACTTGCCTTATATAGGATTGGTTAAGCCTTACAACCTTAAAATTAACCTAAGTTAGTTAGATGGGTTAGAAGTACAATTGTGTAAGGCCTTCTCCTCCTTTCTATGCATTTGGATGCCTAGGATGGCTTGGAGGGTACTTGAGACTTGACAATTACTAGAAATATGTGAAAGGTGTAAGGTACTTGGTCCTAGGTTTAGTTAGGAAGTGTTCTTGTGTAAATTAAACTTGTCTTATGTTTATTTCATAGTGGATCCGGCCATAGGGGTGCTTAGGCATGAAAGTGATTTAATTTTTATGTATTGGGTATAAAAGTGGGTATTTGTTTGAGTGTAGATGGGTATTGGTGCCTCCGGGTATACCCAAATGTATTTTATTGCGAAACGTAAACATTTTACGTAACCAATAAAAATAAAATATGAAAAGTTATAAATTATGCTCTAAGTAATTATATAACACTTGTTTGACGTAAACTTTTATTTGTTTGGTGTCCGTTTACGTTGAATGATGATTCTTAGTGTACGCGATTTAACTATACGCTAATAATTAAAAGTAAACGCGCAAAATCCTTACTTTTCGTTTTATAAAAACATTTGCATGTTTATATACATTCCAAACATATATAAAAGCAAACAAACACAACCACAAGTATGTAAAGCCTCAACCAATGAAAAACCTATGCTTGGTCTCGTGAGCCATCACGAGGACCAAGAAGTCAACTAAGGGTTAACCACACAACCACAAGGAGGGCTCCTACTTGCTCCAAGAACCATCATGAGCAAGTGAAGCCCCAAATGAACTTGAAGCCCAAAACTGCCATAAAATTTCAGCTGACTTGACGGTCCTGAAACTCCTAGAAGGAATCTTCCCCAATGTAACACCCCCAAAATGGCTCGCAGCGGAATAAGGGTCCGGGGCATGTCACATCTTAGATCAATAACACAAGATATATATAGAACGACCATTAAAAGTCGTTTAAAACTGATACATTGGATTTAACAACATTTGTTACAAAAGCCCGAAGCTTAACTTATTCCTTGTCCATATTACAAAGATACTAGTTCATAATACATGATTCCCAAAATATAATGCAACCATATCTTTAAGCATGTCATCCCAAAATACAAAATCACCAATGTATCGCTTGCACCTTGTGCTTACTGACCTCCTGAAAAACATTGCTTTAAAATGTCAACAATAATGTTGGTGAATTCATAGGTTTGATAAATCGTATAAAGTTGGACCACAAGATTTCCCCAAGTATATGATAATGCAGGAGATGCAAAACATCACATAGTTGTAATTACGTTGCTCTAAGCTCATGACACTGAAGCTCGACATAAATATATGGCAATATATAATTGCCCACATTGCCCGTATTGATGTTCTAACCCGCAACATCCCTAATCCGACCTGGTATACGTTCGTTTTCCTAGTGATAGCTAATCACCCGAACGGGGTTGTCAAACCCAATAGATCTATTAATAACATTCGCGCTTACTGAGACCAATCCAATTGGTTATACCATAATTAACAGTTCATGATAATGGGCTCAACTTGGGTTATCGCTACTTAGGCAACACGTAATCATAATATAAAATTTATCCACTTGTGTCCAGTTATAAAACAATGCATGTTTTCCACCCCAAAACTTATAAAACAAAACCATGTAAAATGTGGGGCTATGAACTCACCTTGAGTTACTGATAATCCAAATATCACAGATAATGCGTCACGCAAATGATCGGATGCAACCTAAATTAATATAGGCCGTATAAGTACTAATCACATTGATTAACTAATATCATATACAAGTCTATGTAGCTACATCACCATCTATTTGTAATTTAAAAATCGTTGTTATAGAGTGAAAACGTTTATAATTATCGTTTTAGTAAAACTAGCATAACTTTCCCGTTTTAAACCCGTTTCTCGCGTTTCTTACGTCCACGTCTTCGTATTGAGATGATATATAAAAATATTACATTTTTATATTTTATAACCTTCTGATGAACAGTACTTTTACTGTTTATGACGTTTTATAAATTTACTTTTATAAATTTAATTGTCGTAATACCCGTAAATGCAATAACTTATTCGTTTTAATCCCGATTTTAGCGATTCCTTCGACCACGTCTTTGTTATCAAAATTATCACATTTTTAATAAGTGGGGTCTGCTGATGAACAGTAATTTTTACTGTTCATAGTTTATAAAATTACTTTTATAAACTCGAATTATCGTAAACGTCGTATTTTATTCGTTTTAGCTCCGTTTTTAGTAATTCTTTCGAGCACGTTCTCGTAATTGAAAGTTCTATTTATTTATGAAGTTTACAAAAATTAATGTTTCTGTCATGAACAGTAACTTTTTATAAAAATAGTTTTATAAAAATATTTTTATACATTTTAAGTATATAAACTTGCGTAATTCATAACTTCTTCGTTTTTAATCGAAAAATTACGTTTCTTATTGTTTTGGAATCCTAAAAATATGTATAATCTGTTAAAACTACCAAACTTTCTGTTTTGTATAATATTTATAAAAGTTATTTTATAAATCCGTTTAATTAACGTATAACTCGTAATTAGCGTATCTTTTTCGTTATTAATCCGTTTTTCGAGTTTCTTACCTTTTTGGAATCGTCATGAGACGTATTATCTTTATAAAATGTCAAACCCACTGTTTGGATTTCGAATCCAAACAGCCCCACATATATATACATATTGATTAACATGTTATATATACATTCAACTAAGTAAATTTCCACAAGTTCTTAATAACACATTATATACTAATGTTATACATATATAATGAAATTATGTCAATGATTTGTATATACTTTGTCCAAAGATAACAATTCATAACTTTTACATAAAATCATAATTTCCTCTTAGTTAATTTAAAAACCCTAATTTTTATACATATACATATCTTTAAACTTAACCTACATGGTGCATCACCTATACTTCTATATAATCATAAATATAACAACATCATAACATATGAGAAATGTACAAATTGATAAACATAAAAACTCTTTTAACCTGATTTTCAAAGTCCTAAATGATATTTTATTTGCTATAAAGAACTAACATATGCATATACTGATAAATGTAAGAACATAAAGGGTTTTAGTTGACCTTATTAGATATTGAAAGATATGAAAGATATGAATCAAACCCTTGTTTAGATTAAAAACCAAAGCTGCACACTTGAAACTCCTAGTTTTCCAATAGATTACCCACTAATTCTCCTTTCCATGCTTCAATACTTGTAAATAGTTAACTAAGGCTTGGAAATATCTTAGTATATCTTAGGAATGATGTGTGTATGTGTGTATGATCCTAGAAAATCAAGGTATGGATTGCTTAAATGGGGGTTTGTTTGCCGTGGCTTATTGAAGGAAAAAGGGAGAGAAAAGATGATTTTTCTAAGTGTTTTTGTGTTGTGTGTTATTGCTTGAAGAATAGGGAGAGATATTACATATATGAAATAGAGTACTATCAAATAGTAAAACAAAGAGCCATATTATGAATGGGAGGGGGGATGGCGATCATGGTCCAAATAGGGATGACTAAGTGACTTAAATCATAGTCATGAAAGAAAATTCATGTTAAGCCATACTTGCCTTGGTTAATTACTTATGTCTTTGTGTTCCCAAATGTGTAGGTGATCCTATGAAAATGAGGATTAATGTTTGCTAGATATTTTACTTGCATAATCCTTGGTAAAAAGAAAAGAATGAAGTATACTTGGCATTTAAATGAATGTAAAATATGTAAAGATGTGTACTAGCAAAATGAATAAGTCTTGACTTATTTCTATAAATATGGGGCGTCCCATTATATAATTATGGTTAAAGTTTATAAAATTTGATCATTGGACTTTAAAATAGGCATTTGTTGAAAGCGTAGATTAATTTATACGTGTTCCCGGTAATGCCTAAACGTACTTTACATCGCGAAACGAACATAAAATAACGTAACCAATAAAATAAATTAAACAATGACCATAATTATTCTCAAAATAATTATTTAATACTTGATTGATGTAAACGCTTAATTGTTTGATGCCCATTTACATTGAACGCAAATTTTTAGCTTACGCGATTTTACTTAATACATGAAATTACAAGCAAACGCGTACGACACTAAAAATAAATAGTAGATTTATCGACGTCGTCAATGACTTGAAAACACAGGGTGTTATAGATCTTCCCCCGTTAAAACTAGCCTTGTCCTCAGGCTAATGAATGCAGCACTTGACGACGGTGCGTTCTTGGTGAACAATGGGTTTTTGGGTATTTCTTTCATCCGGAATAAATCCTCCGCGTTCACCTAACGTAAACTCAGGGACCTCGCTTGAGTTCCATCCCCGAACTTGACCTATGGAATGCGGCATCGATTCATTCAACCAAATAAACATCATCGGTCCCCCATTATCTCACGGGTTCCTCACAAACTGAAGCTTGTCATCAAATGAAGTCCATCTAACGAACCGACTAACGGTTCGTAGCGCAATATGAACTTTTTCAAATTGGATACATGAATGTATTGTGAACCCTGCTTAGCTCTTCTGGAAGCTCGAGCTTGTAAGCAACCTCTCCAACCTTTTCTAACACCTTGAAATGTCCAACATACCTAGGGTTTAACTTCCCCCGTTTGCCAAAACATTAAGCATAACTTTATCCCCGACTTGGAATTCCATCGGTTTACGCTTAAGATCGGCGTAACTCTTCTGTCGATCACGAGCGGCTTGCATCCTTTGCTTGATTTGGA
>BQNB010077506.1:0-30822 GCA_026074375.1 Tanacetum coccineum | reverse complement strand
ACCTTCAACTTTATTCTCCTTATCGGCTTCCTTCACTGGCATCTCCGTATTTGTCTCATTGATATCACCGTTGGCTGCTATACCATCCTTGTCATTCCTTTCTTCTTCCTTCCTGGTTAGAGAGATAGAATTTATGTTTTAGTGACGAGGGATATAGCATCTTCTCTTATCAACACTTTTTCGAAAGCCCTGCTAGTTGTGAGCTCTTTAAGAAGCCCGAACATTTCTGTCATCCTATCGTTGATCTCCTCTTATTGCTTGAAAATTGCATTCTCAAATCTTTCCATTCTTTTGGTGTGTGTTGCCATGTAGTCCCGTACTTGAGCCTCGAAAGTGTTTCCTAACGCCTGGGGCTAAGGGTTTGCACCGGTACATTTATGAAAAGTAAAAGGGGCTCTGCTTTGGTGGTTCATTCTAGTTTCGTGAGTGATGGTTTGAGTAGACTGCTTCGGCATAAGCTTGAGGGACGTGTGTTGAGCTCAGTCTGGGCGTCGGTCGTGATCCATTTAGCAAGAAATTAATCTAGTCTTCGAGCTCAAGAATTCGTCGGTCAGGCGTTTTTGAGGTGGGTTGAGGTGTAGAAATAGCCTTGACCGGTTTGACGAATTATTTTGCATCATTCCAGCCCTCATGATCGTAGAGGGCGAGGTTCTCAATGATTTCGCAGGATTCGTCGGGGTTCTTATTGCGGATTTTTCGACCGGCAGCGCGTTTAATCTCACACTTAAGATGAAACGAGACATGATCATAAAAAATCAGGATTTGAAGCCAACGATCGATGCCATGATAAGGGACTTTTTATAGTAAGTCATTGAAATGAGTCCATGCTTCAAACAAAGATTCTCCTTGATGTTGTTGGAACATCAGGATATCGTTGCGGAGTTTTGCGATCCTTCCCGATGGAAAGAATTGAGCAAGGAAACGAGTAGTAAAATCCTCCTATGTGGTGATGGATCCTGCTGGAAGACATTCAAGCTAGTTGCTAGCTTGATCGCGAAGGGAAAATTGAAATAAACGCAGGCGTGTTCTTTCCCTGTTTTCACTGTCAAGGTCAAGTGAGTCCACAAGTTTTAGGAAATCCTTGAGGTGTTGGTTTGGATCCTCAGACCGAAGTCCGTGGAATGAGCATCTGTTTTGCACCAACCGGATGGTGTCTGTTGGATCCCTTATTGAATAGATCTTGAACCTTTAGCTTGCAAAGGGTTTGTTACTTTAGATAAATCCAAAGCAACAATAATGAAACACTGATTGAACACTATTGATTATGCGGAAACTAATCAACAATGCTAAGAAGAACAATATTAAGAAAAACACAAAAGATCTTTTATCAAACTCAACCTTTGTATTATAACTTGAATCTTACTAGGTTACAAGCTATGATTGCTAATTGATCTCTATTGATCTATATTTTCTAACTATGCCTAGGGTTCCTTTTATACACCAAGGAAAACCCTAATGGGCTTACAAAACGTGTGAGGAGATAATGCATATCTATTCCTAATTTAACTCATGCATATCTCCTAACAGCACTAACTATACTAGCAGTACTAACAATGTACTGGCAGTACTAACTATACTCTAACAGTACTAAAGACTTAGTCTATTTTCTTCAATCTTTCTCAGCAGCACTAAATCTTCACTAGCAGCACCAATGTTGAACCAGCAGCAGTAAGTTGTAAAGTCTTCTAAAACCCAACAATCCTCCCCTAAACATGATGTTTACTTGTCAACCTTCATGTTTCTTCATCTTGAGCTTCTTGAACACCAGGAGGATGTATCCAAACACTTTACAACCTTTTAAACTTCAACTTTGATTAGCTTCCATTCTTTTCAGCCAATGCTTCATTGCTATAACATGGTGCACTGATAACCATATAGTTTTTAGTAAACTACCAACTATCAACAGATTTGAGATGTCTTTACCAAGAGCCGTTTGCTTTGGACTAGCCAACTCTTTACTGTGAAGCATGGTGAGTTGAGAACCATATAGTTTTTAGCAAACTATCAGCTGTAAACGGATTTGAGAAGTCTTTACCAAAAGCCGTTTGCTTCTGGACTAGCCAGTTCTTGATGTCTGTTAGACATGGTGAACTGATGACCATTTGTTGTGTGGTCAAAAAACCAACACTCAAAGATCCTTCTCACTCCCATCTTGGCCCCCAAACTCATTAATTTGTTTTTGAATAAATATGAGCAGATCAAAAACAGCTTCATCTTCAGATTTAGCAGTCAATCTCAACTCCATCATCCTCTTAAGAGTTTCCCTTATAAGTGGATATCTTCTTTCTATAAGCATGTGAATTTCAGTACCATCTTCTAATGCCAAGATATGAACTCTAAAGTTTTCATAGAAAGTCCAACTTTTAATAATCCATTTCTCTTGATTCTTCCAAATATCATCATCTGTAGTTTCTTCAAACATAATCCTTAAGATTCCCCAGAGAACTAAATCAATTCCTTCAGGAGTTGTTGTTGAAAATCTCTGCATCACTAAACTATGTAGCTCAATGAAGTCTAATCTATCAAATCTTGAAACCATTTCTGTTAGCCTTAATTATATTAAGTCAAACAAGAATGTTATTGGTCTTACAAAGTCAAACTAGGTCTTGTATTGTAATAGGCTAGTCGGGTTCAACGGGCTTGGTTTGTAACCTAATATTGTCCGTGTTTCGGGCTCAAAGCCCAAGATATGCCAAGCCCGGCCCATGTAGAAAGCCCATACGCCTACTAGTTGGCATTGGGTATAAAAGGACCCTCTCCACACATGGAGAGGGTGTTGGTTACCATTTGCCTAGTTTTTGTGTGTGTGTAATCTTCCATCTCTAGTTTCTTACTAATAAATCTTCCAACTTTTCTCTTATCTCTTTTCTAGCTTTTTGCTTATTGGTATAGCTTATGTTGTGAAATGGATTAAGCTTTTGGGATAACAGGTTGTGTGGTTGATTAAAAAATGTAGGGTTATACGGGTTTAGATTCATGGAAGGATGATATCTAGAAGAGGGGTATGTTTTTTGTTTCCAATTAAATGCTGGCAAAGTTAAATCAATCACAACCGTTGATTATTCTTCAATTTCCAGGTGTCGTTTTCTCAATTTTTTTGCTTCCAGATCAAAAAATCAAAAACCTTTTTTTATATAGGTTATAGATTCCACCATTAATAACCCTTAAAGCTCTAGTTCATTGAATAAAAGAAGAAGCAGAAAAAAAACCTTCAAAGAAGTGTCGGCCAATGGGATGAAGAGATAAATTATGAGGAGGATGCCGGCGAGGGTGGGTGGAGGAGGAACGCCGGTGGGTAGGATGTTGGCAGAAAGAGGGTGAAGGATTGAAGGATTTGAGTTTGTGAATGGGTCGAAGAGATGAAGGGTCTGGTATTTTGTGTCCTGAATGGAAATGAGGAGGTTTTTTACACCCTTTCACATTCAGGAATATGTTTTCTAATAAGCCAAAAAGAAACAAACTATAAAACTATGTGGAAAAAAGATTGTTACCGAAAAGGACATTAAGCAAAAACTAAACAGCCCCTTAGTTATAATCAAGCTATTGTTTTAGTTTTTGGTTGTCCTATCTTGAAACATGTGAGCTAGAAGATGGCAAGAGCTACCATAATGAAAATAGGGGAAGATGGGTGGAATATGATCTTACAGGAAAAAAGTCTACAAGATATTCGAAAAAACTGAAGTTCTTTATATGCTAGAATCGTATGATTGGTTATATTTTTGAATGTACAACGATATTTCTTCCACAAATTCATTCACTTTTTTTCAATTCAAAATTTAAGTTATATCCATAACATGCTGTCTTGATTTATTTATATGTAATTATCTTATTAAGCTCTCCCGTCCATTGGATGAGTCATGAAGCTAGTAGACACTTATATTAAGTGAATTTGAATTGTGTTAAAAAATAAAATTAAACTAATCAGACAATAAGATTATTAAACGAAATTTGATCATTTTTACAAAACCAAGCAAACATAGTTGAAATAATATTATTAGTTATAGTCATTACCCGAACCTAATTCGTGCTTAATAATCCATGCATAGACAAGCTAAGAACAATACGGATACATTGAATTAATTTAATTGCAATATCAAAAAAAATTAGATACACAAGTTTCAAAATGAAAGCACAACTTATAAGTACACACTAAAAAGTTTAGTAAAATATGGTTATTAAATGTACTTATTGTGTGAACCCTGTGTGTGGTATCAGAGTTACGAAACGTTAACCGTCGGCAAATTTTATATGCCCGCATATTTTAAACTATAAATTTTAAAATAAATTTGATTCACATATTGTTGATACAAAAGTTGGATGTACCTAGATCAGGCCCGAATTAGGTATAATTTGGGTTGCTTGGCTCCGGCTCTTGCACCAAGTGAATCTTACTCTAAAAAGTCCTCAATCTATTGGTATCGTTCTTTAGCTCTTAAGGTCCAAATCTTTTATGGACCATGTCACTCTGCAAAGGAGAACCATCGATCTGTCGGCTGGTGGTAAGGCGACGTTAACAAAAATGCATAAGATATCATGGGCACTATTAGAGGACCTCGCCCTATATGACAATGAAAGTTGGAATTAACCCAAGTAGTCCCTCCCCCCCACCCACCCCCCCACACCCCCCCCCCCCCCCCCCCCCTCGATTAACGGTCAAAGCAATCTCTTTGCTCAAGTTATCACGTGTACACCCGAGTCAGTTCATATTAAGGAAACTCAAAAATCAAGTCCAACGCTTGATGTAAGCTCACCTTGCTCCTAAATCATCCATTCAAGTGAATAAAATTGCTTCTTCATGTGAGATTTGTAATGGTCCCCACGACACTCAATATTGCATGGAAAATCTCGAGCAAGCTTTTGTCGAATATGCATCCTCGCGTACAGATGAAGCGGGAGGTAAGTAGTTCACTTTCAAAACCAAGAAAAATAGTCTTGGTGACACCTATAATCCGTCATGGAAAAGTCACCCAAACCTTAGGTGAAGACAACCTCAAAATTCTCAAAACAATTTTTCAAACCCACCTAATCGTTTTCAGCCCAACGGTTTGTTCCCAAACCGCCCCTTTAACAACCCTCAAAATTTTAACAATCAATCAAATCTCAAAGGATTAGTGTCCAGTTTATGGCATCTCAAGATGCTAGATTGTCTAAGTTTGAAGCCGATTTCAAACAACAACAAGGCGAGATGACCAATAAAATTAACAGATTCTTGAAGGCCATCAATGATCGAATGACGAGAGTACTCCCAAGTGACACGGTTAAGAACCTGAAACTGAATGTTAACCCTACCTTGCGTTTTTATGTTGTTTTGCCATTGGAAGCCCCCCTATGATATCTCATATCCAGAATTCAACCAATGCCATTAAAATGTGTTCCAAACAAACAAACAATCTTCAAAAAGACCAACTACAAACGGTCATCGAAATTGGATCACCAAAACCAGAAGAACTTAAAAAGGCCTTAAAAGAAGAATTCAAGGATTTTGCTTTAATAACCAGTTCTGATAGTTTAGCTATGAATCACAATGTATAATGCACTTCTTGATAAATACATAGACTAAAAATGGGTGTTCGCGGTCATACAAGGTATAATTGCCTGAGAGAAAAATAAGGGGGATCTTAGGCCTATTCACCTTACCTTGTAGCCAGGGGACTCCAATCCTTTTGATTACGTAGCGATTTAGGGGTCCCTGTGTGAATTTAATTCCCAAAAACTTAAAATTTGGATTATTAAATAGTGACAGTAAGTGTTTGGGCTGGCAGGTAGAATATAGTCTATATCCAATAGGAATTGTTTAAAAATGTTGAAGTCACTTAGAAGAGTCTTTAAAGCTTTTAGACGATTCTATTTCATAGAAATGGACAAAGACCCTGATACCCCTTTACTCGATAGGAATAGGATTCCTTAGCAACGTAATTGCCGTGATGACTTTAGAAAGCCAAAATAGCGGTAGGAAAGAATTACTTAGTCAATATTGGAGTTAAGGAATCAGCCTAGGTGACAAAGATATACCTTATTGGACTACCCTTAGGTAAAAGAGAATCTTATGAGCCATGTTTTATGTTTAAGATAAGACTTTTGGAAAACACCATTGCCTTTGGGATGGAAATGGCCAGAGATACCATGTTCAACCCGTTTTTAAGGACGTCCTAGTATTCAGAAAGTGAACTAGAATTCCTTAGAAGCTATACCTATCAATCTTAAAGGAAATATGTGGGAGTCGGAAAAGAGTTGATAAAGAAGAAGAAGATAGATTGGAATAGGCCAACAAAAGGAAGGTGGATGGTGCGTGGCACCTTTGGATTAAATTTAATATGTCCCTGGTGGAGGAAAAATTCAATAAAGACTTTCAATATTCCCACCACACTTGGAAGTTGGTTTCCGGAGAAAGAAAAAACCAAGCGAGATCATCTCGACTTGGATCATTTCATTAATTTTTAGTAGGGTGACTCCGACGTTCTAGCTACAAGACTCTTAAATAAATATAAGCGTTTTTTTAGGACGGCAACCCAATCCATTTTATTTACCCGCATTTTAGGATTGTCATGTGTGTTTTAATTCTTTATCATTTGTTTTTATATGTTTGAATTATGTGATCATGCTTTGTTTTGTCTTTAACATCGTTTTAATTACAATCATAGTAGTTTTGCATCATATTAAGTTATAGGAGAAAATATACGGTTCTCTAAGAACCATTTCAACATATTAAATAATTTCGTATGATTATTCGCGTCTTGTGTCATGTTTATCAGAGTCATATGTTTGTGCTAATAATTTTCATGGTTTATGCAGTATTTTTCCAAGATATAACTAATACGACTTGCGTGTAGAAAATTTTCCAAGAAACGAAAAAAAAATTGTTTACAGACGTTGGAGACAGCGTCAGGATTTTTCCTGATGGCGTTGCCAGCCTAGCTACAGTAAATTCTTATTTTTTTAATCTTTAGAAATGTGATTTTGTAGAATTTCAGAAATTTTAATTTTCTAAAATCTTGTAGAAAACTACGATTTTTTATTTAGCACATTCATCTATCTTTACTGCTTACGAGTGTCAAAACCCTTATCATTCATTGTTATATTATTATCCCCGAAGTTTATTTACGTAGTTATGGTTGTTTCTTGTCTGTGATTTTCAGGTTATATTTGATGTGAGACGTGTTGGATGTTCTTAGGAAGTTTCATATGGAGATTTTGGATGGTCGATTTAGCCAGCTTATCACATGTTTCTTCCCTATAAATTGGTAAAAATGCAAAAACAATGGAGTTCTAGTATTTCTTATCTCTTGTTCTTTCCTCTTTATTCGTTTATTTCATGTACTTTTATGAACTTTGGGGACTATTTGTTCAATAAGTTGTAGGGGGAATAAAGCCTTAGAAACAATTCATTCAATTGCATTTGCTTTATCCTTAAAATGATGTGTAATATATCGAAACATAGCGTAGAAGGTAATTTTGCCCCAAATTTTTTATGGCACATACCAATGAAAACTGAGTATTATTAGCGTCTTATGCACATGAATTATATGACTAGCACAAAAACCCTTCCACTCAAAAAAAATTTCCGTACCACAAAAATGGGTTAAGGTTAGCCTTGATCTTTAGGATTTCGGGTATCCATCTTTGATAACCGTAGATAGTTTTTTTCCTTTAGTTGCTCGAGTTAAGGATATGAGCAATCAGGTATGGCGATGTTCATAGATTTGATCGTGCATATGTGATTTTGTCGCTTTTTCTGGAGCATTGGTATCGGTTAAAACTACATGAGAGTGTACCGGTAGTGTATTAAATTCTAGAACTTGCTTCAGTGATGCATCCCACGACTGCTTAGTAAGATCGCTTCGTGTGATTTAGATTTGCTAAAGATAAGAGGCATAGGATAAACCAGTTTTAAACATGTAATGTTATTATGGTCCCCGATCTATAATTTCCCCACACCTTGCTTCACATCATTTTTAGTGCAAGATACCCATAGTGAACCCCTCGAGCCTATTTTTTTTGCGGTTCTATGTAATTTTTTGGTGGATTCAGATTATTAATGAAGAGCATTGTTTACACCCACACCAAATGTTACACCCAAATCGCCTTAGCCTTCCTTGCATGTACTCGTTTTTAGTACATTATTTTTATAAACCCTGTTAATTAATTGCTTGAGTACGTGGTTGCTAAGTCGAGTCTTTTATTAGTATATACAGTTTTGGGATGATTGAGATTCATGGTAGGTTTTTATTTAGGGTGAATGAGGAAAGAAAGTCAAAATATTACCCACATACGTGCTTAATACACACCTGTTATTTTGATCCTTTCAATTTGGGTCATTAGATTAGTTTATGTTTATGAGTTCTAAAACTCAAGTGTAGGGGTGCGTTTATAAACCCCAAGTCATGTATTATTATGTTTCAGCAGATGGCAGGGCAAAAGTGTACGGAAAAAAATTAGAAAGAAAAAAAGTAAAAAAAGAGAAAAAAATTGAAAATGAAAATCGAAAAAAAAGAAAAAAATGTACGGGCTGTCATCTTGCTTAGGTTTATGTTTTTGTTCAAGAAAGAGTTCAAAAAAGAAAAAGAAAGAGTTTGATGTAGAGTTTGTATATCTTAGTCCTAGTGTGGTCGAGTCTTGGCTTAGCAACGCCTTCGCATGTATTCTTGTATATTAATTAACTCACCACCCAAATTCACCCAAATCCACCCCAAAGTCACCCAAATATATCCCATCCGTATTCCGTTTTCGTTTAACTTACACCCAAACAACCCAACCTTTTAAAGACCTCTTTGATAGTAATTCCTAGATGCTTACGCCATAGCGGTGGAGGATTGATCCTTTATCAAGCTTATGGTAATTTATATGCTATGACAGGTAATGAGTGTTAATTTTCCATTTTCCATATTGTTATATATCATTATACACCCGAGAGAAAGAGAGAATCCAAACACTTAATGTGACGTGCTAGTGTATTTTATGTGCTTTTAATTACGAGGTCTAATTGGTTGTGTCATAAATTGAAACATATCTAATAACATACAAGATTAGGGAAAGAGAGGTGGTTTTAGAGAGAGAGTGGTTGGATGAACACTTTAGAGAGAGAAAGTAAACATAAGAGAGAAATGCATTAAGTGAGTGAAAAATAATGAACAACCAACACCCTCTCCAAGGCATGGAGAGGGTATTTATACCCTAAGTATAGACGGCAAGGCTTGGGGCTCATGGGCTTTCCATGGGCCTTGGGTTTACCAGCTATTAAGTTCTAAAATAACTATACGAGCTATTAAAGAATCTATGGAGTGGACCGTTCACTTTTGTATTCCTTTCAATTCCCTTCCCCCCTAAGGAGGTTATCCATTTTAACAAAAGCCTTAAACCTATCCATTACTATGGTATGTCTTCGTGTCTTTGGTGCTCGCATACTTCTTTTTCTTTTCCATTCTCTTGTGAATAGACGTTTAGGATCATTGAAATTTAGGTTTGAGCTTGTTCCTTTAGCTTGGATGTGTTGTGAATATGTGATCTTGAGCATCTTGAGATCATCAACCAAGCATAATCTCTTTTCACCATCTTGTAAACTTTGCCATCTTGTGAACTTGTGACTTTTGGACCGACATGCTCATACCTTTCTTGATTTGTCAACTTGAACAGCTTTAACGATGCATCTTTCTTGATGTTCTTTAACTTTAACACTTCGTCACTTTGTGAAGGACGTATGGTATCAGAGTAGTGTAAGTCTTGAAATATGTACTTGAGCTTTCATGATGAGTTTATATTTGTCGGTCAAGTATGAGCATGTGGCTATGAATCATGACTCGTCAGGGATCAGCTGCACCAATCGTCGGGAGTACCTGCAGGTTTAGGTTAGTGATAATCAACAGATATGGACGAGAGTGTCTTTGTCACTTCGTCGAATATGGTTGCAAAACCTCTTGTTCCCATCGATCAATATATATACTGCATGTGAATCAGGTAGGAAATAGTTCGATAGAATCTCCTTGACAATGGGTTCACAGCTGCACTAGGCGTTTCTCATAACGGAGAGTCTCAAAGCAAACAACAAGGTATGAGTGAACCAGCAAGACAAAGTCTCACCGATTGAATAGAAAAATCGATTTAAAAATCAATCGCCGTGTCACTTGCTAAAGTGGTTTTGTGATATATCGAGAGTGTTAATCATTTCAAAAGTTCATCATTAATCGTCAATTCATATCTGGAACAAGTTTGATTCTTGTAGAATCTCACCAGGCGTGTATTTTTAGTTGTCCTCAAGTTTGATTATATAGAATCGCACAGTCTTAACTGAGGCGTGTTTTGATGTTGAGATCAAGCACAGGATTTCCATTTCACTGTGTTACTTGAGTATCACTTGATGTTCTGGCTAAAATATCACAAGGATAATGCGTAGGACTCTTTATATATTTCTTGTTATTCACATTGTGTGAGATAGCAAGCATAATTTTGACAAGTGTCCTAATGAGATTTATGGATGATCTCTTTTGGCTCTAGACTTAATAGTGCACTTTGGTTTTAGTGATCGGAGGCTAGAGCAGACTGCCACCTTTTCAATACCAACTAACTCGGAGTGAGAAAGTTGATAGAAATGCGTGTAATCTCCATGAGAAATGAAATAGAAACACCTTTTTGATGATTCTTGAGTGGCTAGTGAGGGTTGTGCTCATTGATCACTGTAGTCAATATTGTCAGTTTCAATGTCTAGCAATCATCTGTGTGATTTCTTGACAGCAGATGTATTGACCGGTTTCTGCCTTCAGTGTAAAGGAGCGCTTCTTTCTTTCTCCCTTTTATCTTAACTTTTCACTCTTTTTAATTCTTCAACCCATTCAAGCGCTTATCGAAATTCATAACTAGTACCTTGTTAGGTTTGTTCCAGTACTAGCTCCATCTCTAGTCGGAATTTTCTCATTTTTCTCACTTTCTACTCATTTTTCTTACCTAAGGACTTCTACACTATATAGTGGAATATCCTGGGTTTGACTCCATCGGGCTTTGGCTGGTTCATGGGGAATGAATACTCAAACTTAACCACCTTATAACTCCAATAAAGTAATATAAATGGTTGGTCTTTGGTACTTCTACATTTCTGCCAATCACGTAACCATTTGCTCCCCCTTCATATGTGCATCGATTAATCAAAAGAGTTTAGCACATATATGGGAAAGCGTACACTTGAGATCTTAAAAATCATATTATTAGCCTATATTTTAATCCCTTTTCTCCCTTATCTAAAATACTAAATCTCTTGATATTTTGGATTATCAATTGATTTAAATATAACTGACTTTTCGGGGATAGAATGTCCCAATTATAACAAGCAGCGAATTAGGATACATTTTTTAAGGCTCCCCTCAAATTTTGAGTGGTATTATATGGTGTTTGAGTATGGTTAATTGAATTTTTTTGAATTTACTAAGAAATTCTTGAAAGTTCATACTCAAACACTATATATGCCTAATTTTTTAAGTCTACACTACACTTTTTTATTTTCTCACAAGATTATGATGTACGGGTTTGAACCTGAATGATGAGAACATCATTATGATAGAATATATGGTTCTTTGTAGCAGCCTAGGTCTTCCCTGTAGTCTCTCTTTAAGAAGTTGTTTTTGCTTCCCCTGAACCAGCATAATCCTTTTGATTAGATTTCAAAAGCAGATGTGCAAGCCACATAAAGTTGTCTTGAGGTAAAAAGCCCTCAAATTATATACAAAGTACACAATTTAATTCGAAACCATAACACAAATTCAGAATAATATCCCGGATGTCCTGAATATTTCTCCTTCATGATATTGATGATTATTATTTTTAACACAAAGTCAACTAAGTCTCGGATGTCACAATAATTCCCTCTTAAGTAGTCGAAATGAAAACACCATATTCAACGAAGTCTCTAAAGTAATCATTTCTTTCTTGCCAGAATCTCTGACTATCTTAAGGATCATCTTATACTTATTCATACCGATGTGTACAACTTTTTTTTGTCTAACTAATTCTACTTCTTTAAAATAATAAGATTAGTGACTAACTGGTAAAAGGGAAGCATTAATTTAAATCAGTATCAATCTCCCCACTCTTTGAAATAAATCTTCTGACAACACTTCCCCCCATTTAGTATCTTAAAGTTGCATACTGAAAAAATCATAGTTATCCTCTTCCCCCAGGTAGTTGATTATAGTGCACCGTAAAGTAAACAAGTTAAACACTGATATTATCTGTGAATTTATGACAGTTGTTTTTACTGAATGACCTAAATTAGTACTAGGGTATGAATTCTATCACGTGTACTCATTATCTTTCTTGTATATCTATTCCTTCCCCCTTGCTGGTTTTGATACCTCGGAGTTCTGCAAAACATAGTAAGCAATTATTACTAGGATCGTGTTCTAAGAATTGATAAGCATAATCTATCCTCTTTTTTTCTGTGAGAATCATACTGAGTCTCTTAAATTGTATTAAGTCACTAAAGTTTAAATATTTGACACGTAAAGCTCTTATAGTTATATTATAAATTAAACTCCCCTCTGAATTGCGATCCGTCATTATCAAAAACTTTATCCGTTTATTCCGTGACTTATTTTGAAAGACGTTTTAAAAGATTATTTGATGACACATTCTCCCCCTCAAATAATGACCCGTTTTCTATTTAAAGAGTTGTTGTCATTGTTTGAGTGGTCAAATTGTCTTTGAAAATCTTTTTGTGATTACTGAAAACACTGATTCATTATGAAGATAACTTTTTAACTATAATAAATAAGATTTATTACTATTGGGACAATTAAATCACTGGACCCGTACATTATTGTATATAGGGTAAGCACGGGTTGTGTTGCTCCAAAAGTATAATCAAGCATTTGCATGGTCTTAAAGTAGACAATGCCGAGAATAAATTCAGTTAAATGAGGTCAAGTTTTCTTTTGAAATACTTGCCTTTAAGATGATGACCGGGTTGCTATCTGAAATAATAGCAAGCAATTTTTGGCATGTTTGAAAACACTTTTGAACTTCTTTTTTTATGCTCGAACTTCATTTACAGACTGTATCATTATTAAATGACATTTTCTAGACGTAAAATGTATCGATTGTCAGCAACTTGCATTTATACCTCTTTTTATATTTGTCTTATTTTTTAATTTTTTCTTTGGTTTTACAGATTTTATATTTTTTGTATTTTTTTTATAAATGTTTTTTTGAAATAAAAATCTTTTTTGGTTTTTCTGGTTTTTAACAACATTAATATACATTTTTATTAGGATATTTGAATTGGTACCACCTCTATTCTTCTGCTTCATCTGCCTTTTTTTGACGGTCCTCCGGCGTAATACTCGTTTTCCCAGCTTGTGATAGAAATTCAATTCTTCGATGCTCATGGGCTTTTTTAGTGAAGATGTTGCTTTTCGCTAGCTGATACTCTGTATTGACAAAGTAAAGCTCTACTACTTCGTTCTCAACTTGTTTTTTATGAAGTGTAATATGATGTCAATATGTTTTGATCGAGAATGTTGAAACATTGTTGCAGTATAAGGCAATAGCGCTTTTGTTATCATAGTACTTGGAATTTTAATGAATCAAGGACATTAGTTTCCGGTTAAGCTGTGATCTCATCACAAAGGATTGAGCACTACTGCAAGACAAGGCTATATATCAGACTGTCCGTTATTGGATTATTCGCCAGCACTTTTTTGCCTTTTTGATATCCAACTAACAAAGTCTGTCTCCCCAATTATTGCTTTAAGGCCAGATGTTTTTCCGTCTATGTACTTGGCAACCGGCATGATCAACGTGCATAAGCTGTGTTGAGCAATTGAAGCTCTTCCTTTGATACCAGAGTCCCCTATTAACGGTTCCCCTTAGGTATTTAAAGATCCTTTTTACATCATGTTAATGTGCTTGTTGCGTAGGCTTGTGATACTCGCGGATCTCATGCAGACCATCAATTGTTTGGTCTGGTTGCTACTGGCTGTGTGATACATAAGGGTGCCCAATATTCCACGTTTGTGTGTAGGGTCTACGGTTTTCTACTTGTGGATCTTCATCTAGTTTGGATTTTTCCACTCATGGGAGTTTTTACGGGGGTCAACTAGATTCAATACCTTATTTTTTCAAAGAATTAGAGTGCTTATTTAGACTAGTTTATAATTATGCCTCTGGGACTTTGTGAAATCTGTAGTCCTAGAAAAAAAATGATATTTTGCCCATCATCGACATCTTAAACTTTGAACACATTAATTATTTTTGAAAATTGGTCACATAGTTAGGTGTAAGAGACGCAAAATTATTCATCAACTTAGTTGTGGTACCGGAGAATATCTTTGCCTTGTCTTCTGATGAACAATGTGGGATCCATGGTTCCTTTAGAGAATTCCTGAGAGCACGTAGAAAGCTTCAATAATAGATCGCTACGCGCGACGTGGAGTCTTGTTTCAACCATAGAGAGCCTTCTTAAGCTTGTATACATGATTAGGATTGTTCTTGATTCCACATACATGTTCTGATGGCGACATAAACTTCTTCGTGCAGATATTGTCGTTCTTATCATCAATTTGTAGGCGATCATATTATTGTGAGCGCCATGCGAGGAAAATTAGACGAAATAGCATCAAGTCTAGCCAATGGAGCAAAAGATTCCTCAATTGTAATTCCCTCTTCTTGACTGGGTAACCACGAGCAACCAAGCAAGCCTTGTTTTTCAGAATTACTCTCACTAATTCTCTAGTTTCACCTGGTAGATCATTCATAAAGTATTATACCATCCACTTTATTATGGACGAGGAACGAGTTCCAGATTTAATAACGTTCAAATTCTCTTATGCACTCCTCTTGCATTGCTTCAATCCAACTATGCTTGAGTTAATGCGTCTCTTTATTGTCTTTGGTTCAACTAATGTGAGAAAGGGGCATCATCGTTAACAAAATAAGGGCTTGTTCATAGAGTTGGAGTCTTGTGGAAATAGGTCTTTGGAGTTCACCGATGATGTTGTCTAAAGGATGATCCTTGGTCTATTTGGTAACGTGTTCTGAATTAGGAGCAGCAGTGTGCACAATAGTGGGAATAACGTCCAAAGAAGAAGATGCTTTAGAGTCATTTTCTGGAATTGGAATGCCAAAGAATGGATCGTTATTCATGTGTGAAACATCATAAAGTAGTGTTTTCTTCATCAACATTGTTAGAAATAACAGGTGATTGAGTTCGGGTGTTGTGTGTGAGTTACTAGGTGATGGTGCATCTTGGTCAACAGTTGTTAAAGAAGGTGAACCGGTTGATGCAACAGGTACTAGAGCTACTACTTCAGCAATTGGAGCAATGACTTCAGGGGTTGGGCGATCAACACTTGATGAAGGGTTGAGTAATTCATCAAACAGTGGTTGAAACAAAATATCCCAATCAGTTCTTAAAGGTGGTACAAACGTGTTTGTTGAAGTGTAGGGTTTGGTACGAGTCATGAACGGTTTTTGCAGGAGTCATTTCTGAAGTACGGGTTCTCAAACTGTTGTGTTCAAGAAGACCATAGTTGTTTAGAATATTCGCAATATCTACATGAATTGTTTCTATGATTCGTCTGGTAGTCGTTTTGTTAAATTCGCGAAATTTCTTTCTGTGTGGGTGCAAAGCCAATGGATAATATAATTATCAGCTTTTGTGTTGTAACTTTCTCAAGATATTGCTTATCTTTATTTTGGATAACAAAGTGCACCAAATACGTAGAAAAATGATATATGTCAGGTAGTTTGTTCTTGTAAAAGATTCATATAGTGTTTGCCATGTCGAAGACGTTATAATGGAACAATTTTAGGTTATAACATGATGGTTAGCATCTGCTTCTGCCCCTAAAAATAATGGTGCTTTTGCATAAATTAACATTGTTGCACGGAAGCTTCAATTAGCGTAGATTACGTCTTTCACGACCCATTTTTGCTGTGGAGAGCGAGCAACAGATGTTTCATGAGAGATGTCAACCTTCTCATAATATTCACACAAAGTTTGATTAATAATTCAGTTCCATTATCTGTTCTGATTAGCCCGGACAGGTACTTTAAGCCACACTTGGATCATCTTGAGAAATTTGATTATGAGATTCTCGATGACTTCATTCTTTGACCTTTATGCACTTATACCCATGTAAATCGAGAGTAATCATCGACAATGACGAGGATGTTCTTCTCTTTCATATTTAACAATTGCGATACGTCATTAGTCCACTAAAACCATGTGCCAAGATATTCAGTTTTCTTAGTTGGTGTCTTCAGATTTGGTTTGTGGGGTTTCTTCTTGCTTTTTCAAATGCACAACACAGAAACTCAGATGGTCCTTTTCAAATTTTAGCTTAGGAGACCTCGAACAAGACCGTGTCTAGCTAAATGGTTGATTGTACCAAAGTTCAGATGAGACAGACGTCGGTGCCATAGCCATGACTTAGTCTTTGAGGCCTTTGATAAGAGACATATAGGAAATAGAGGACGCATATATCTCCAAAGTGACAGAGTATACAGATTGTTGCCTTAAGATCCAGTCAATCAATCAACACCTTCTAGTTAAGACTTGAATGCCAGGATGTGTGTTGACGAAAAGCGGGCGGGTGGGTACGGGGTTTCTCACAAGGTGCATATCACATAATTGACGAATGCGAGTATAAGTTGTGGCCAAGTCCTTCCATATAGTAACACTTGAGTGAGATTGTAACTTACAATCTGTTATATCACTCCATATCCCAATATCTTTGCCACGGTGTTCATTTTTGAATTTAACTGTTCAACAATTTAATTAACGGATGTTAGGTGAGCGAGAGCGATCTTTGGTCATTGCTTCGGAGCAGCGGAGTCCAAAATACTAGAGATACATTTGGCACGACCTGAATTCTTCAAGAGAGAAGATGGAAACATCAAAAACTATGGATCCTAGAGATTCACTGGGTTATCTTGTTGTTGGGCAGATATAGATTTATTCAATTCTTTGGGTTTGCTACGGAACATTAGTTTTATATTTCCTTAGGTTTCCTTGAGTAAAGCCAATGTTTTACTATAGGCTTTGGTGTATCAGTTTCTAGAGCAGTTGGTTTCTATGGGGCAATTCAGCGTTGTGGTAATCTTGTTAAAGGGCATGCATTTTCTACTATAATGAACGGTACCAAACCAGTAGGTCTCTAAGTGTATCCAATTTTGTAAAAACTCTGCTGTTGGTTTTCCAAACTTTTCTCTTTAACAGAATTTAGATTTAGCAACTGAGCATTCACTCTTGTAAAAATCAATGAAACAAAAATCATGATTATCAGAAGGCATGCATCCATTTCACTTAACACATAGAAGTTCAGAATTCGCATTATGCTTGGAATGCTGCACATTTAAAGTTCCATTAGGTTCCACAACACAATTCTTATTTTTCAAACTAGATTTAACTGTCCTAGAGTGGGCTTCTACTTTATTCTTTTGAGTACTACTTGGTGTTGGTGAATCTTGTCTTTCTTTGTATTGCTTGAAGACCTTTTGATACGCAGTAGCACTAGTAGACGGTTTTATAATCCTGTAGAAGACATCCTAGGTTGGTTAGATGTAGAGTTGTTTTTGTGTTTGTGGTTTCCTGAGGATTTTGTGACGTGATTGTGAATCTAACTCTTTTGTCTGGTTCTTTGGGGTCACAGCACTATATTTTTTCCACGTGATTTATTATTGCTTGGGCAGGTTTGTTATGTGGTTTTTAAGAATAAATCCTAACTTCGTTTTTGGTATATTACAAAGCAGAGTCTAAGGAATTATTTAGAGGATTTTGTGATTTTCCTTGTTCTACTATTTCCTTAAGAATCACAGCTTATTCCTGAGTGTGCCTAAGGTAGTCAGAGTGAGCTGTCCTATTGTTCAACAATCTAGGGGCTATAGGTTCTTCATCAATCTTAAGCATTTCTGGAGGAATAGTGTGTTTGGTAACAACATTATCAGCTAAATCTTTTCCCTTAAGTTTCCTTAATTCATTCTTGAGAGTTGTAATTACCAAAACTTTTTCCTGAAGATTTGCATTTAAATTAGAGATTTCCACAGACTTTTGATTGACCTGATTAATTAAAGTATCACATTGTTCTTTTGATCGAATACGTGTTGGTTTGATCGAGTCATAAAGTTACTTATAGGTCTGTTTCAAATGTTCATTCTCAGCAATAAGCTTTGAGACCCTATGATCCAATTCAATATTTATCGTTTCAATCTCTTCTATGTCTTTTTTAACCTAATCCTCATTCATATTTCCACTTAAAGATTTAATTCTCTCTTTCAACTTTCTTATGACCGTGTCTTTCTCTTGCGACTGAGCTTTCAATTCATTTAATTCGAAGTATTAATCAAAATTTGGAGCACTTTGATTTGAAACAGAATTGTCCCTTTGAAAAATTTCCTTATTAAGTTGAGTATCAACTTCTAAAGAGATACAATGTTTTTCAAGAGTTGTATATCTTATGAACGGTTTATCATAAGTCTCTTTTTCAATGAAATCCTTTTTGTTGAGAAGCTCAGTCTCAAGTTTGAGACACTTTTTACATTCATGCACATTCACAGAAGCATTATCCACAGTAGAATTCATAATTATGTTCACTATATCTTTGTTGATGACTTGTTCCAAGAGTCGTTCGTTTTCATTTAAAACTTGATTCATTTTAACTTCAAACGTTTTTGACTCTAAACGATGTTGTTCCACAGCCTGTTCCATTTGATGAAAGACATTTTGGTCTAGATTGTAAATATTGAGCATGTAAAAGCTCAAGTGTAGGGGTACGTATTATAAACCCCATGTGATGTATTATGTTATTGTAGAGTTTGTAGATCTTCATCCGAGTCTTGGCCTAGCAACCAAACCAAAGTGTATTCGTGTAAATAATTAGCTAACCCTTCCACTCCAAATTCACCCAAATGTATCCCATCCGTTTCTGTTTCTATTATATGTTATCTTACACCTACCCCCCACAACCCTTTAAAAGACCTCGTAGATAGTAATGAATAATACTTGCACCTACCGGTGGAGGTTTGATCCTTTACCAAGCCTATGGTAATTTATATGCTATTACAGGCAATGAGTGTTGATTTTCCGTTTCCCCCATATGTTATAATTTATTATACAACCGAGTGAAAGAGAGAATCCCCAAACACTTATGTGAGGTGCTAGTATATATTTTCCGTGCTTTTAATAACAAGGTCTAGAAGGTTGTGTTGTAAAATAATTTTAAACAATAGGTAAAATGACCCTCATATTGTTATTGTCTAGGTAGAAAAACCTATTTGCTTGAGGACAAGCAAATCCTAAGTGTAGGGGTATTTGATAAGGTGCCATTGTATACACTTTTTCGGGGTCGTTTAACCCCCTAAATCGTGCATTTATGCCCAAAATAGGTACTTAATTGTTCCTTTTTAGGTATTTTGCATCTGGAAGACATTTGGAAGAATTACACGTCACTTGGGCTCATTTGGAGAAGAAACGGACAAGACTACAGACCTACACCAACATCACTCAAGATAATGTTCTCGGTAGCTGGAGACGGTGTCACCAATACAACGTGACGCCGTCACAAAGAAGATCAAGACGGCGTCACTGGATCTCACGACGGCATCAGAGTACACGACCCAGCCTATTATCTTGAATATTCTCTCTCATGACGGCGTCACGACTAAAACGTGACGCCGTCATATCGAATTTCCTATATATACAAACCCGAATTTAGGTTTTTGAGTGTGTAACTTTAGAATAAAAAGAGGGTACGAACCCTAGTTCGTTTAGCAGCTATTAGGGACGATTTTAGGGCCTAAAAACCCTATTGTACTTCCTCCAATTCATGTTTTAATCAAGTAAGGTTTACTTAATCATTCAATATGTCTTGTTGTGTGATTATTTAATGTTTTTGCTTTATGTTTAACATGCTTAGCTAAATCTTCTATTATGTTTATTTATGATTGTATGAAACCTAGAATGTAAATCTTAGTGGTGTTTCTTCTTGTAATGGATATGCATGTTAGGTCTTAGAAAACCAGCTTTTGTCTGTATCGCTATTGATATGTTTAGGAAAACATGATTGTGTAGAAACGATACCATCGGGTAATAGTCTTCATACTACCTTGCCCCCTAATATGGTTGATCCACTCTTAATATATTTCACATGCATTTAATATACCCTTAGGGGCCTTGTAATAGTCTTCATACTACCTTACTTGTGCGTTGCTCTAACGGAATATTAAATAGACGGCGGGTTCGTGTAATTCGTTCATGACTTAGGAAATAATTACATAGATCATCACAAGGGTGACAAAGCAACAACACTAGGAGAAGCAATCTAGAGAGTAATACATGATTAAATAAGCACAATCTTTTATCTTATTGTTATCACCACTAGCGTAGTTATTATTTAGTTTATTAGCTAAAACCAAACCCCCCTCTCAAATATATGATTTACCTGCTTTCCATAAAACATAAAAATAAAAAAAGAATCTTCTCTCAGCCCATAGAATTCTATTATACCGTGGTCAAGCCTTCCCAACCTATTCCTCGAGTGAATGATAACAACCCCTCGAGTCTTGCCTATACTACTATTACAACGATCAGGTGCTCTGCCTAGGGAGTTGTAAAACTTCGTGTAGAAGTCCTACGACGACCGCATCAGTTAACTGTGGGAGCATATTCCATTTGAGTGATGAATGATGGTGGAGAATAAACGTTGTGGTGAACTAATGATTGATAATCATTGGATGGATAATTGATTTAAAGATGTGTTGATGATTGATTGTTTGAGTATTGTTTAGACTAATAAGGTGATCCATACTGTGGAGACTGATAAAGTGAAACTTATGGTTGAAATTGAGAGTTTTGGTATGAGTTTTGATGAGTTTGATAAGGAGACTGGGTCATCTGATGGGTTGCAACCAAAGTAAGCGGATCTGAGTTGCGTTCGTGCATTAAACGAACTTCATTTGCATGAAATTCGTCTTGTCCTAAGTAAGCATGAAGCTGATAAATATTAGTTGTGTGCAAGTCCCGAACCAATTTAACATCGGTCACAAATTTGCTCCACTCAGGAGGAAGAGTATTCAAAAACTTGGTGTTCACTTGAAATTGTTCCAGTTTTACATTGTAGATGTTTATGTCATTGAGCAGCAGTGAAAATCTCAAGTAGAAATCACGTAGTGTTTCTCCTTTCTTATAAGCAAACTTATCGAATTCATCATATAGTTTACACTCTCTTTCCTGTTTCATCAATGAAGTTCCTTGCATGAGAAGTTGAATTTTTTCCCAAAGTTCCTTAGCGATTCGATGATTGCTAACAAGTGCATAGACCTCTGGTGGTAATCCTTAGAGAATGATATTTGTTGCTTTGACCTCACAATCAGCTTGAATTGCATCTGCAGAAGTCAATTCAGAGTATTTTCTTGGCCTAGTCACACCATTTTCCTCAATTGTAGGCCAGATGAGTGGACCATTTTCAACGGATTCAAGGATCATTCGTCCATGTTGTCTATTCATCATGTATAGCTCCATTATGCTTTTCCAAGTATCGTACATATCCTTTTCCAACATAGGTAGATGATTGTCAGCACTCGAAAGAATCGCTTTGTTAGCAAGAGTCGTCATTGAGAAATTTATATGTTAAAAGATTACTTGTTTGATCGAACGGTGATTGAAAGTAATTGTGTTGTTATGAGTTGTCTTTTGTGTGTTTTATGTCTTGAAAGTTATACGGGATTTTACAATTCTTGACAAAAACCGGGAAAACAAGTGAAGATTTCACAGGATTTTACAAGTCACGGAAATAAACCGTATACTTTTGATAACAAATTTGAGTGTTTTAACTTTAGTTGCAAATTCGGTGTCCAAATGAAAAATTACGAATTAGGTTGCCAATTAAAACTGCGAATTCGGTTGCCAAAAGGAATCTGCTAATTCGGTTGAACCTGAAATTGCTAATTCGGTTACTGCTTATTCGGTTGCCAAATAATTGCCAATTCGGTTGCTGCTAATTCGGTTGCCAAATAACTGCTAATTCGGTTGCCAAATAAACTGCCAATTCGGTTGCTGCTAATTCGGTTGCCAAATAAGATGCCAATTGGGTTGCTGCTAATTCGGTTGCCAAATAAACTGCCAATTCGGTTGCTGCTAATTCGGTTGAACTGCCAATTCGGTCAAAACTGCTAATTCGGTTAAACTGCCAATTCGGTCAAAACTGCTAATTCGGTTGCAACTAGTACGAAACTCAAACTTTTAAAAACACAAAAGGACACATTTTTGATTAATTTTTCTCAAATTTTCTTGTACAACTAGTATTACTAAGCCTATAGGTACCTTAAAAATGCAAACTTTATGGTTCAAGCCAAAAAATTTAAAATCAAGATTTGTACTTTTTAAAGCTTTTCGAATACAAAAGATGAACAAAGATGATAATTTTCTTGAATCTAAGCTTGTACACATATATCCTAATGATACTAGATCAGATTTACCAAGGTAAATGATCCTTTAGTGTACACAAAAGCTTCGAAAACAAAGAAAGAACAAGAAGAAGACGTATGGTGTAAAAGGAAAAACGAACCAAAAAAAACAAACACAAAAACTAAGCAAATCACTCCATGGCTCTTGATACCAATTGATAAATATCTAATAACATACTTGATGAGGGAAAGAGAGGTGTTTCTAGAGAGAGACTGGTTGGATGAACATTTTAGAGAGAGAAAGTAAAACAAGAGAGAAATGTATTAATTGTGAGAAATAATGAACAACCAATCACCTCTCTAAGGCATGAAGAGGTGTATTTATATCCTTTTGGGGCCGGTTATGGATGGGCTTTCCATGGGCTTTTCCTAACTTGGCATTACATAAGTTCTAAATAATACTTAACGAGCAAACGACAGTTATCTATGGAGTGACCGATACTTTCCTATGATTTTCGTATTCCTAACATCATTGATCTCATTGAATGATAAACTTAGCTATCAAATCGTATTCTTATATTTGACAAATGAATGGTCAGTAAATCACTACCACATTCTAAACCTTTAGAAAACGATCAAAATCGGATGCAACTTATACCTTTATAGGTCATTAAGCCGCTACCATAATCTATAGGTTCAGAAAACGGTCGTAGCCGGATGCAACCTTCACCATGGACTCATTTATTAATATAGAAACTCAAAATCATAACTAGATTTAATCATTTGCTTAGTTAAGACACTTTTAACATTTAATCCCATTTATTCTTTTCCAAAACCCAAACTTAAGCCCATTTTTAAAAATACGAAACCCATTAATAAGCCCAAGTATTCTTTTATGAAACCCAATTACATGGCCCAACAAGCATTTTTGAAACCCATATGAAAGATAACAAAGCCCATTAAGAAGTTATACCTAACCGAAAGTTAACCATTAACTTCAAAAACTACTTTCGTACATATGAAAATCCCTTGAAACATGTTAATTACAGCTTTTGAGACATGGGAAACCAATATCATTCATTATATCAACATACTAATCTACTTTTGATTTCTAAAAGTCCATGTTCATATGTACGAAACTCTAACCGGCTACGAAACCCCTTAATTGATTATCAAACCATGTTTGTTGTTGGGAATTATATTTGAGTTGATAAGACAAAACATATGAAAGATGAAAAGACTTAAAAGAACAAAGGTGGAATTCTTTCAAATGATGATAAGATTCAGAAGATCATCCTTAAAGACGGAAATAAGATCAACATGATGACTTGCTTAAAAGATACAGACAAGTTATTACTGCTATTAATTGTTGATAGGAAAGAATTAATGTTGATTAATGCTATTTAATAGTTTCCTAATTGTATTATGTTTCCTTTGTAAGTCATGATCTCTCCCTATATAAAGAGATCATAAACATAGGTTTTATGCATCCAGAAAAGTATGTGTTCTCAATGAGAGTCAACTAAAACAAAACGTGTGTGTGTACACGTTTAGTTAGTTAGCATAGTTAGATAGTTAGTAGATGTGTTATAGACATCTATGTATTAGTTAGTTTAGCCTCAAGGATCATTTGATCTTGAGGATATAATGAATAAAGAAAACCTTGAAGTAACTCTGATTTATGTTTTATTATTCTGTTGTGCAAGTTTATTAATCATTGTTACTATGTCCTAGATGAGTCTTAATAACGATCTAAGGGGTCATAAAGATCTCCACAATTGGTATCAGAGCTTGTGTTCTGAAACTTTGATCTAGAAGAAACTAACAAGAAGAATCATTTACTCATAAGGAAGAGAAGACTCCTATTGCTTCTTTAGACACTGAGGTAAAAACTTGTTCAAAAACTGCCTAAAAACGTATGGAATCTTGACTAAGGGTAAGCACAATTTTTAAGTATGATGATTTTGCTTGTTAAATAAGGAACTGAGTTAAAAGCAGCTACATACAAAAGAGGTTTAGCAACTTTAGAAGGTCAAATTGTTAAATATAGAGAACATGAAGTTATTTTCTCTGAGGAAATTGATCTACTTAAAAGAAGTGTAGGTTCTAAGGAATATCAGTTAGGATTACTTATGACTGAGCTTGAAAAGGTTAAACAAGAAAAGGAGGGAGTTGATTTTAAGATTGCAAAGTTTGATAAATCTGCTAAAGACTTAAGTGAAATGTTAGAAAGTCAGATAACTGACAAAAGCAAGAAAGGAGTAGGTTATCATGATGTCCCCTCACCGCATCCTTTGATTCTTAATAGACCACCAACTTTAGACTTATCTTATTCATGTCTTGAAGAATTCAAAGAACCTGAGGTTAATGAGTATGGTCATAGGGATTCTAGTTTAAAGCCTACCACTAGTTGTGATAAAGAGTCAGATAATTCTAAGGAGAATACTGATGACTCTTTGGAACAACATCAAATGACTGATACTGAAACTAGCTCTTTTGAGTCTCCACTTAAGGTTGACAAAGATTGGAAAGAAATTTTTTTTTATCCTGATAATCATGTAGAGTCTGTCAATCAAATAGAAAAACTAGTTAAAAGGACAGTTTTATTTGTTTCCTACACAATACAAATGCAAAACATACAAATACAATGTATTTTTGGTACGTTTTTAGTCATTTAAGTCCATTTTTAATGGAAAATGATATGTGTAATTAAGCACATACCAGGAAGCTTTAACCATCTGATAAAAGATTGTAAAAGGAAGGTACAAAAGCATGTATGGAACAATGCTAGAAGGGTAAATCATCATAATTCTCATAAAATGTCTTACCCTCATCCAAAAAGAAACTTTGTTCCAAAAGTAGTCTTAATGAAAACTGGCATGAGACCACTTAATGCTTCTAGGCCTGGAGTAGGAGTTAATGCTGCTAAGCAAAAGGCTGCATATAATGCTGTCAAGGGGAATAGATTTAATGCTGTTAAGGCATCAGCATGTTGGGTATGGATGCCAAAGAACAGAGTGGTAGATCATGTATCCCAAAACATCAGTGCATCAGTTACTTTGAAAAGATTTGATTACATAGATGCACAAGGAAGATTCAAGTCAGTGCTGGCTTGGGTTCCCATAAGAAGATGATTTGGAGGATCCTTCCAAACAGGGGAGGAATGTGATCTGATTAATGAAGAATCACTTTTGTTTCAATGGCATGCAGCAAATTTAGGAGCCAAGAGTGCAGCAAAAAAAAAAGAATCTAGAGAAAGAGTGCAACCCAAGCAGAAAGACCAGAAGATGAAGTTTCTGGAATAATCCACTCAGCAAAGAAAATAAAGGTTTAATTCATGAAGAACTTGATGATCTGGAGGTAAATTACAAGTTTAGTGGAATTGTTGGAAATAAACACTCAGATTAGTACCGCTAAGGGTTGAGTTAGTACTTGCTAAACAACATAGGTACTAGCTAGAAGAAAATAGTTCGTCTGCTCAAGATTACAAAATGCAGTACTAAATCTGTCAGTTAATACTGTTAGAATAAGTTAGTATTGCCTGTACTAACTTAAGACTATTAAAGAACTTACTACTGCTGGTTTTAGAGTTACTACTGCTGGTTCAAGATTACTGCTGTTGGTGAGAAAGTTAATGCTGTTTAAAGTCTTCTTGTTGTTTCAACTGAAGTTAATGCTAAGATCACAATAATACATCCTTAGTATCATTTTGCCTAACTTAATTGTATAAAATAATCATTTGTTTATGAATCGATCAAAATATGAAACCCTAACCCTAAATCTAAAACCAATTACAGCGTTTAAGCAAATATGAATAAAAGGGAATTAGACCAGTGCCAAAATCATACGTTTGAAGAAAAGTAGGTCTCGTGAATCGATTTAGATCGAATTTTTAATCAATACGAAAGCTTGGACGCGAGAGGTTTTACGAAAGCTTTATAGGAAATCTGAAAGTTATAAGGGACTCTCGGATTGTCCTATTCCTTTTATATGTCCGAAACCATTTTTGAATTTTTGACAGTTTTAGTCCCTTAACTTCTGTTTTAATTCTTTTGTTGTCCAAATGAAATAACAACACTCCCCCTTGGAGTTAAATCCTGTTTCACAATGAATCCTTTGAAAGATTTTTGCAGTTATATGTCCCATCTGATTACGAAAAAATTTATAACTCCCCCTCGAATGAATATTCATTTAAGAATTTCTTCCTATTTGAATAGAATTTATCCGAGAGATAGTTATTTTTACATTAAATTTCAAACTTGTGATTTTCTGATGACGAAATGTATGAAAAAAGTATAACTCCCCCTCGAATGAATATTCATTTAAGAATTTCTTCCTTTTTGAATAGGATTTATTCGAGAGATAGTTATTTTTGCTGTTCTGATCACACTTGAATTTTCAAAGATGATGATTCTAAAAAATTATTTCTTTTGTTGTGAATGGAAATGATTACAGAACACATATTTTACCGGTGACAAATCATTTTGATATATGAATAACTCCCCCTCAGTTTATGATGCATTAACAACTTTTAACGACACATTGGTGAAAAAAAACATCATGAAACTGTTAGATCATAGAAGATATGTGTTTGCATCTATAACTTATATTTTTGTGTTTTTGTGTCTTTGCAAAATGTAAAACATTTTTGTATTTTTGCATTTTTCAATTTTGTATTTGGTTTTCATTGTTTTTATAAAAAAAATCCAAAATGTTTTTGAGATTCATTTTTAATTTTTAATTTTTGTTTTTGAATGTATGTATAGATTTTTGATGTATGATCTTTCATTTAAGAAGATAACTTTACGAGACGATCCAACTCTATTGGAGTCATACATCTCATACCGAACATGTGAACTAAGTACTCAAACCTTTCCTTGGGAAGAGCTTTAGTAAATAGATCAACAAGCTAGTATTCCGTCCTGACAAAGTAAAGTTCGATTGTACCTTGTTCAACATGCTCCATAATAAAATGATATCGGATGTTGATGTGTTTACTACGCGAATGTTGCACTGGATTATAAGATATGACAATACGAGCATCTTTGAATCGAAGTACATTGTAACTTGTGTAACGATAATCCATAATCCGAGCAGTTGCATCATCATATAATGACTAGTGCGCAGCATGTAGACAATGTAACTACTTAGCTTCCATTCCGCAATGCCAATGCCTAATACAATTTTATTTTTTTTTTAGACGACCAACTGACTAGCTTATCTCTAAAAAATTGTATTCCTCTAGAATGTGCTTTTGCAGTCACCGTGACACCCTGCATGATCTGCATCTGAATATGCAATTAGCTCAAATCCAGAATCCTTCGAGTACCACAAACCATGTTAAGGGTGTGTTTGAGGTAACGAAAGATCCATTTGACCTCTTTGAGGTGTTTCTTTGTGGGCGTGCCTGATAATGCGTACATACAAATGTTGCAAAGGGAATATCTGGTCAACTTGCAATAAGATACATAAGTCCCCCGATCATACTACGGTATTTTGTCTGATTAGTTGAGGTACCTTGTAAATCTGCGTCGATTCTGGCAGTAGCCATTGGTGTACTAATGGAATCACACCCGTATATACCATGTTTCGTATGAATCTCCAAAGTGTATTGTGATTGACTAATGAAGATTCTATAGGGATATTGATGAATCTGAAGTCTAAGAAAGAACTTCATCTCACCCATCATTGACATTTCAAAATTATCTTTCATAAGTTTTGCAAATCTGTTTGAGAAAACTGGATTTGTTTAACCAAAAATTATGTCATCTACATATATTTGAACAAGTAAAATGTCATCCCTGTGTCTTCTTGTTAACAAAGTTGGATCAACAAAACCTTTTGTGAAATGGTGTTGAATCAAGGATGAGGAAAGCTTGTCATACCATGCTTCGGGGGCTTGTTTGAGACCGTACAAAGCTTTTTTAAGATGATAAACGTGATTAGGAAAGTCTGGATCTACAAATCCATCAGACTGACTTACAAAAACTTCTTCTTTTAGTGGTCCATTAAGGAATGCAGTCTTGACATCCATCTGGTAGATAGTAAAGTTCTTGTGAGCCACGTATGCCACGAACATTCTAACAGCTTCGAGTCTTGCAACAGGAGCAAACGATTCCTCAAAATCTATTCCCTCTTCTTGACGATAACCCTTGGCAACTAAACAAGACTTATTCTGAATAATCGTATTTTCAGCATCTGTCTTGTTTTTCCAAAGCCATTTTACAGCGATTATGTTCCTGTTAACGGATCTTCAACAAGTTCCCACACATCCAATATTTTAAACTGGTTAAGCTCATATTGCATTGATTATATCTAGCTGTGATCCATCATAGCTTCATTGATGTTTGTGGGTTCTGTAGTACTCACTATTAATGCATACATGCACATCTCAACATCTGTATGAAGTCTACTTATTATCATTACAGTCTTGGAAGGGTCACCAATCACTTGTTTAATTGGATGATTCTTTGTCTATTTATTAGTTGAGCGATGTTGTTGGTAAAACTCATGCATTTTTTACGGATCCTGGTATGTTGAAGATGACTTAGCTTCTTCTAACGCATGAGTGCAAAATAGATTTATGAAAGTGTTTTCGTCAAGTTCTGCAACATCTTCTTGAACTGATTCATTAGCGTTATCATCCGAGACTAGAGTTGTAGGTTCATTAGCAATTGGTTCTTCTAATGAGGATACTAATTGAGGAGCTTCATGTTCTTCAACGATGATTAAAGATGATGAAGGAGTGTCTTTATTATTGAGAGTATTTGCAGTGGAATTGTTTGACACTTCGTGTCATAGTATTCTTCATATAGAAGACCAAACAAATTATCCAAGTCTTCTTTTGATGGTATTTCGGTCGAGTCTTGAAAATTTTATGCAGTTGAGACCGGGTCCTGAATTGTTACATTCAGATGCCATTGCTGTAAGCTCATCTAATTTCACATGAATGGTTTCTATAATCTTCCTCGTTATGTGGTTGTAGATTCGAAACCCTCTTGATGATTCAGAATAGCCACTAAAGATACCAATGTCCGCCTTTAGTTTCATCTTCCGAACACATAAAAGTATTGAACATTGGGTTTTCTACCCTTAATTAGCTCATAAGGAGTTTTGTTGTACCGTGTGTGTACTAAAGAGCGATTTTGAGTAAAGCAAGCAGTAGAAATAGCTTCAGCCCCTAGGAATTCTGGAGATTTTGAAAAGATGAGCATTGTCCATGCAGCCTCAACAAGTGTTTGATTTCTTCGTTCAACAACACCGTTTTGCTGAGGCGTTCAAGCAATTGAATTTTGATGCATAATGCCTATCTTTTTATAATGAGACCTCAGTTTTTCGTTTTTGAACTCAGTGCCTTTATCAGACCGGACCTTCAGAATTTGAACCCGCATATTCCGTTGAATTTGATTCATGAACTTAATGATCATCTTTGGAGTCTCATCTTTTAAACAAAGAAAATACACCCATGTGTAACAGGAGTAATCATCTACAATAACCAGTATATGTCTTTTTTTCATTAACGCTTTCGACCCTTATTGGCCCACACAAATCCATATGAATCAATTCTAGCTTAGAATGTGTACTAGGAACCAATTAGGTGTGAGAATGGCATTCTTGCTCTTTTATTGCTCACATGTTGAACATAAATGATCTTTATAATACTTCAAATTTGGAAGCCTATCAACTAGATCTTGTTTATTGAGATGATTAATGGTACCGAAATTCAGATAAGAAAGTCGACGTTGCCATAACCATGATTTTTTTGACGTAGCTTTGGACATTAAGCAAACTGGAGAAGAAGCTGCCATTTCAGAAATGGAGATGGTGTAGAGACTAGAATTACGAGGTCCGATAAGTAGATCTTCACCCGCTAAATTTTGAATGTGGCAAGTGTTAGAACGAAAGGCTACTTCTAGATCCCCATCGCAAAATTGTCCGACCGAGAAAAGATTGTGTCTAAGGCCCTCAACATAGTATACGTGACATATCGTGAGATTTCCTTAAACATTCTCTCCATATCCGGTGATTGATGCGAAGTGAACATTACTGAAGCGGACTGTTGATGACATCAAATAACGTTACTTTTATAGCATCATTTATCCCATGTAAATTACCTATTTTATATAATTATTGCAAGAATTGTTACTTAATCATTTATATTTGAGATTTGCAGTAATTATGGAGCACATTATGAAGATTAGCTAAAAGGCACACATTTTGGAGCTAAAACGATGAGTTCGAGAAAGTCTACTGATCTAACAGCCAATACGCCGTATTATTCTAAATCTATACGACGTATCCAAGACTTTGATGAATTAAAAGACCATTGTCTGACTTTGAAGAATACACCGTATCGACATCAACGATACGCCGTATATAATACTTTGGTCAACGAAGAAGAACCAACTGGTTTTACCCAATACGTTGTATCCATCAAGA